>JAVDPK010002906.1:292159-307797 GCA_034780415.1 Cichlasoma orientale | reverse complement strand
TTTTACCTTTATTTAACCAGGAGAAAAAACACATTGAGATTAAAATCTCTTTTTCAAGTGTGTCCTGGGCATGGCGATTATACACAAAAGACAGGAAACAGCCATACAAATCTAAAGGATAAATTAGTAAAAGGTTCAGCAACATGGTTCCGCCAGGTTCAGTATTGGGTCCCATTTCATTCACATTTTAAATTAACATCTTCTGTAACAAATTGTGATGTCCATCTTTATGCTGATGACACAGTTCTGTGCTGTATAATTGTTATGAAGGGGTAAATTATCCATAGAGGCCAAAACTGTTTTTGTAGCAGACTGTATGAATGTGTTTGCTTCTACTCACAGAACTGCAGCTTTCACATCATGTTTTTATTTTATTGAAACTGAAATGCTTTCATGTATATTTTAAATCCATTGTTTTTTATTTTGTTGGGCTTTTTTTTTGCTCCACAGATACTTCTTGGCAAGTTTCTACACAAAATACGACACAACACACTTTGTCATCAACACTGCCTCGCTTCTGAGCGTCCTGATACCCAAGCTGCCACAGCTGCATGGAGTCAGGATTCTTGGCATCAACAAGTATTAAATAGTGTAAATACCGTGCCTGTCAGCAACTGAAGCTAATCCCTGTTTAGTCTGTACCGCTGATGTGTGTACTAAGTCATACAGTTTGTGTAACGGCCGCTGTTGTCATTTAGTAACACCAGAGGGATGTACTACGAAGCAAGGTACTTTGAGCCTGAAGAGTTTTCGGTGTCATGAAGGTGGCTAATTTTTGTTTTTAAAGCAGGTAACTCAGTGCCGGACGAGGCTGCGTTCAAAGTTTGTTTAAAATCAGCAGATTTTCCGCTGAGGTTATATATGCAAACCTGTTGAGCCGTATGTTTGTAATGCCACCCAAAGAAGCTGTGCAGTTATAGTAGAGCAAACTGTTACAGCAACAGGAGTTTACATGCGTTAAGCTGGCGATGCAAAAAATACTTCAATGTTTTTATGTTTGTTCATAATTTCCTGCTGATGTAAAGCAGATTATAAGATTGATTAGTCTAATATTCAGACAGTAAGCTTACTTTCACTTTGATTTGGCCAAAAACTAAAGTGATTTTTATCCTTTAATATGGGACAGTCAGATTCCTGAGTTAGAAATAAACAGCAGCAAAGAGAAAATGTTGAGTGGTGAAATAAAGACGAGGCGTGATCACAAAGCTGTGCAGCTCCGCCCATTGAAAATCAAAACTCTTAATTCCAATTTAGCATTGGCTGATCTCCCCTTCAAGATCATCTCCTTGGACACCACCGTGGTTATTTTTAGATCACTCCCTGAATGTCCCGCTCTGACCTCTTGTACTTGAACTTCACCTCTGGCTGAGAGCAAATATCACCTTGAACTGACCCTGCTTTTGTTGTGACGGTTCAGTACATGTGAGCAGAGCTGGTTCTCCAGCTATGACTCAAAAACCCGTTGCCCAACTAGAAACAGTTCCGCGCATTTCCACCACCTGCTAGTGACAGGTTAGAAATACTGACATAAGCGGCGGTGGGAGGGGGCAGCTGCACGTAATTCACCAATGATTCAGAGATGCAACCCACAGATTCCATCGTTAATGACTTTATTCCCACATAAATGACCCCGACCTCTTCTGGAAACACTCCGGAATAATCACTTCACAAACCTGTTGTGACCAGCTGGGTTTTAAGGTAGAACTGGCTCTGCAGTGGTGGGAAGTAAGGAAAAGATCTCACACACATATATTCATTGGAAGAGTCGACAGTGACCAGAGGCAGCAACTAGAACAGGGTTCCTACAGATTGTTGTTTTCAAAAGATATTACCTGAAAATGTGGCCTTAATTGGTATTAAAAAGTCTTAAAATGATCTTTCAAAAGTCTGAAAAATCCTCAGATTCAGGGAGGTAATTTAAAATCTGAAAAGATGGTGGCTAGCAAATGCATTTCACGCTTTGCTAGCTGGCCTCAGAAATTGAGAGACATCAATTCAGTGAATATCGGCTCTTCATTCAAGCACACGTGAACAAGCCCAGCGTGTTTTGTTCAGGAAGTGTTTAAACCTTGCCATGATGGGGAGGAAGGTGCAGGGAACCCCCCAGTTTCATTTCAGTTCCAAGTAGTTCTGACCTACAATGTTTACCTGGGTAGCTTAGCTTTTTGCTTAATAAAAACCCACAAGATAAATAACTTGTGTCTACAGCAATAAAATCTCTAACTTAAACTGCGGAGGCTTCCCCGGCTTTCCCTCTCAGTCGTGGGGTTTTTGCTTCCTGGAGTCAGATGTCCTGTGGCCTGTGAGGCAGAACAGAAAACAACTCGAGCTGTACAGAACACATGAGCATAGCTTCCATGTCAGAAAGGTGAAGCCGTGAAATGGATTAGTGCCTTAAACCTGCAGTCTTTCAATGGCGGCTCCTCTGGTTGCCAGATTGTGTAGAAGTCTGACCCTTTTTTCCCCTCGATCCATCCACTCAGTAAACTTTCCTCGTGATTTTATGATCTCAGTCACTAGTTTCAACTCTGATTTAAAACAACGTTCAGTTAATTTAGTAAATTATGCTCCTCATCCATCAAAAAGGATGATGGAGTAGGCCATGGTTATGTGAATGACGAGGTAAAGGGAGTGTATAGCGGATCTGGCCCGTGCTCATGGTGCCCGGTTTCATAAAGCCGAGATGGCAACAGCAAACACTGGCGTTGGCGTTGCTGTCTACCACAAATTAAAATGAAAGTTAAAAAGTTGCTATTTGGACACACTGGGAGAGATTCAGCACACAATGCAGACACAGTGTGAGAAGTCAGAACTTCCACGGAGTGATCAAAAATCAGCAGAGGTGGATGAAGAGGCGACATCAAAGGGGAAGTTAGATTAAATTTAAATCTGTGTACTTTTGTATTAACTTCCATATTTATAAGTTTCTTTCTGGCCTGATGTTTGGCCGTAGTAATTCTCTTAAAGTATTGATTGCCCACGTTGCCCAGCAGCTCATTTTTACAGGTGCACACACACACAGTCTGGGTTAACAGACACACCTTCATGATGCCCGTCCTCTCTGACAGGAAGCCCGGCTGTGTTTAGCTTGCTTCGTGTTGCGCCCCTCTGGTTTAAGATGCAACGTCTGTAGATGACAGGATGCCATATGCATTACTAACTTCTGTGAATATTTAATGAAGTGTTTTCGGCCTGTGTCGACCCGGGCTGGCCCAGGCGTCAGTGAGGCTTTCGGTTGAGCTTAATTTTCTTCCTTTCTTTGCTCTCAGCTCACACACAGTGACGCAAATTGTGTTTCCAGCCACAAAGATGTTGCAAATGTATTTTTCAAATATGTTTACTTTGTGAGGGTAGGAGCCCGTGGCTCGCTGTTTACCGGTACACTCTGGTTTTGTAACGGGTGTCGGACATTTTCATGCTGCGTGAAGAACAGAATCAAGCTCTTCATGCGTGTGATTTCCTTTGTATGTGAATCATTTGTAACCAATCAGAACAGAGCTGGCTTTTTTCCATTGTAGTTATTTTTTTTGTGTGTGTTGAGTGTTATGTTCTTTATGTAGAATTGAGACAGATTATTGTTGTCCGATTAAAAGTTTAGTGAGGGAGCTCCACAGTGTCTTTGTGATGAACTTACACTCACGTAGCTGCTCTCTTCAGGTTTTGACTTTTTTTTGCTATAATCAAGGCAGCTAGTCCTGCTTTGTTTGGCCATAGCTCGTAGTACGTGGTATTTCTGGTTCTTAATCTTATTAAAATGTTTGCCCTCCATCTGCTCTGTCTCACAGCTCTTAATTGCTTCCCCGATCCCGAACGTCTCGATTTCGATGGGTACTCCCTCGCCCACAAAGATCTGAGTAATAAGGAAGTCTTTGAGGAAATATCAGAATTTCACAGATGTTTTCCTTCAGTCACAAAAGAATAATAATCAGCTGTGTTGGGTAAATGTTTGGGAGTATTGCCACCACAGAGACATCAAGTTTTATCTAAAAACGTCATATTAAAGCAGGCCTATTCTGTTCACTTCCACCTCCGTGTCTTCTAGGATTGTACTAGAGTAGCTTTGCATGATTCTCGGTTCAAAATAATCCATATTTATGGCGTACTGGCCCTTGCTGCAGCCCCCCCAGCCCCGTGTCTGAAACGACATTTTAGCTCTGACTGACTGCCCCTCACAAACAGAAGGTTTGAACAGCCAGTGGGTGGGGCTCCTGTGCCTGATATAACCATATTAGGAATATTCCCTCTCTATGACATCACACAGATCCATGAGTAGAAGAAAACTGTGAAACGGAGAATTTAGAGCATTCTGAAGCCTGAGCTGGCACTGTTGTGCAGTAAATGGAATTGGCCACTAGATGGAGACAAATAGCTGACCTCTGAGCGGTCACTGGATCTGCGACTAGATTAAATTTAATATTAAACAGGTGCGTCCGGGGGCTCGAGCCCCGCTTGTCAAAAGAATAGTTTATTAAAGGATTCAGACATCTGTTTGTCACCGGGCCAAGTCACATCTGAAACACTCCCGTCTCTCTGGTCAATCTAACCTACCCGTAAGAACCAATCAGAGCAGAGCATTTGATTGGTCCGACATACTGGATTCAACAACGCGCAGGACTCCAGCAGCTGTGTTGCAAAGCAGTTTGATGTGATGGTGACTAGTCAGCTAAAGCGATTCAACGATGGATATAAGAAACCCTTTTTTAAAAAAGGAAATGAGGAAGGCACAGCTGAGGCGAGAGGGGGCGGAGAAGGAGCTGCCTCCTGTCGCTGCTGCTGCAGCAGAGACGGGGCATGAGGTGCCTCAGACACAAGCTCAGCTCGTTCAGAGGCGCTCAGTGCTGCTAAAGTGTTCACTGTGACAGGTTTGGGCTGCCGTCTGCGACGCACCGAGACACAGATTCACACGTCCGTGATCTCATGTCAGCCCGATCGACAACAAATTTGACTGACGTATCATGCAGCCGCTCAGTGATGTCAGGCTGCAGGACCGCTCTGTTTCTCCTCTCAAACAGGTGCGCACAGGTACGAGTGACGGCGGGTAACCATGGTTATAGGGGGATGCTCTGAAACCCAGCGAAAGAGCGTGCCATAAAGAAGATGAAAGAGGTTCGTGTCCTTCACTGCGGGTGAATGAAATCTCGTGGACATTTGGAGACGCTACACAGAACAGCTTGTGTGAAAGAAATCCAGTGTAGATTAATACAGTGCAGTGACAAAAACTGTGGGACAGGAGAATGATTATTAAAGTACTCTAAAATTAAAACGCTGCTAAATTAAAAGGAAAACATAAATTACCAAAAGAAGAAGTGAAAAGGGCTCAAAATCCACTAGGAACAGCATCAGGCTGCTGACTGACGTTCATCTGCAGCTGCATTAAATAACTGGCCTGTAGGTGGCAGTGCAGTAATAATTTGCTTTTCTGCAATCCGATATTTGTTGAATAATTGGTTGAGTCAGTGTAGAAAATAAGTTGGATTTGGATGGAGTTTGATTGGCACATTCTTCTTATAACCAGGACAGGAGGAGAGAGCAGAGGAGATTAAAGGTGCAGCAGATTAGTGAGACAATGAAAGAGCAGGAAAGGTGACGAAGAGCTGAGCATCCAGAAGATTAGCAAGAGGGAACACAGTTTAAAAGGAGCCATGATGGCAGAGTAGAAACATTAGCTATGAGGCCAGGGCTGGTAAAGTGCAGTACTGTCATCATGCTGTCTCATAAATGACCACAACATCAACATTGTTACTATTTCTTAAGGTTTTACTGCTGCTGCTTGGAATAAAATAAAATAAATAGTAACAAAGAAGAGCTCAAATTGCAGATTGTTTATTCCAGTATCATTCTTTGACTTCTTTAAATAGTGGTTGATGTTTGACTATAAAATATAGTGAATAACTTCAAAAGGGTGCTGCTATCAAGTGAAAATCCAAAAGCATTCAGGGCTGGGCTAAACCTCCCAGTGTTTCAAGACCCTACCAACACCCCTGATAATAAACATCTCTCTGGATATTTGACACAAAGGAACATTAAAAAGCAGTTTCATGTTTTTAATTTTGAGCCCAGAGCTGATGTGTTGACTGATGAAGATGTATAAACGCACTCGATTCAGTTTTATTTATATTGTTCACAACAACAGCTGCTTCAAGGTGTTTTATTTCAAAGGGGCAGAAAAAAAACCATCTACATTAATACAGAGAAAACCCCAACAGTCACACGATCTCCTATGAGCAAGCACTTGGCGACAGTGGGAAGGAAAAACTCCCTCCCGACAGAGCCAGGCTCGGGGAGGGGCGGCCACTGGCCTCTACAGAGGAAAGGAGGAAAGGAGAGCACAGGGAGGGGACAAAACACAGAGAATGGGAACAGGGGTGTTGAGGGGGATGAGGGGGACTGTTATAGGAAGACTAGTAGCAGGGGAAAAAAGTCCATTATATGTCATATCATTGCACATATAACCCTAATTTAATCTAATGCACTCATTATGTAATTATATAAATATTGCTATCATTGCTCAGGTACCAGATCAGTTTTCTCAGTAGTTATCTATAAATTCTATTTCTCAAATTATTTTATTTATTTGTAAATATCTTTTAATATATAAAAAAGGCAGCTTGCACTGGAGGAAAACTAAGTTTCATGTTTCACATGAGAAGAATGACAATAAAGCTCTTTGGATCTTTGAATCAGCTTGAAATTTTTTTTCTTTTACATTTCTGTTAATTCAAACTTCCTTGCAGACAAATACGGTTTTTATTCATCTGACCTAAGCGCATCTCATATACAATCAAACTAATCAGATAAATATTGAAGTCATTATTCAGTTATGCAGGATGAGGTCCCTTCTGATGGTTTGCATTTCCCACTGCGCTGCCACGCGCTGTGCAGCCGACACTGAGCAGTTCGCGTTAGCAGCCAGCGCGCTGTTCCCCTCGGCTTGCATGCATTCACTGTAGTTTGTGGTTTTCCGTTGGTTGAATGAGTTAGTTGTGTCTCTTTTGGGTCGCAGACGCAGCTCTGCAGCACCCTTTGACGTGCTCTCGGTTAACAGCACTCGCTCTGTGACGATCTGCTCCGAGCTCTTCGCCTTCTGCAGCGCCAGACGTGAACTTTATTGTGCATTAGTTTTTAAGTTACTCGTCCAGACTGCATCCGTGAAGCTGCGAGGGGCAGGGAACAGCTGCGACCGGCTCACGCAGACACACATCAGGTATTTAGGGAGTGCTTGGTTTGCTTTTGTTTTGTGTTCTGTTGGGGAAGCACGGCTTTTCAGTCTCAGACGATCATCTGTGGGAAGCCAAAACTGTGATTGAGATTAAAATTTGATTATTTGTGCAGTTCTACTTTAAACTCTGCAGACTTATCATTGATTTATTAAATATTAAATTACTGGCAACCGTAATGACTGCTACAGATTGTTGTACAGTTGGAGTTATTATATTTTTTAAAAAAAAAAACATGTGTGAAACAAATGGATCAAGAAAGGAGGGGGGGGGGGGGCACAGAGTTTATGTATAGGGCCCAGAGTCCTTATTATTCATTTTATTATTTGA
Source organism: Cichlasoma orientale (assembly GCA_034780415.1). Lineage (NCBI taxonomy): Eukaryota > Metazoa > Chordata > Actinopteri > Cichliformes > Cichlidae > Cichlasoma > Cichlasoma orientale. Next base: position 300,250 of record JAVDPK010002906.1, on the reverse strand, counting down.
CAGCAGAAATCACACAATGAATAAAATAAGTCCAAAATAAAATAGCCACATGAAGAACACACTGATATATTTAAAAGACCAGTGGAAGCTGGTATGTTGTTGTACTGCAACATGAACTCCTAGATGTTAGGAATTTGTCCAGTATGAGAGGAAAGTTATTGAGCTATCAAGTGCAAAATATGCTTAAAAAATGTGAGAGCCTCAGTCAGCCAGAGGAAAGATAACATATGAAGACAAAGTCATATCTGTGCTGCCTAGATTTCAGGCAGCAGCACTCCTCATAGACCATACAGTGACTTACTCATCTATTTTTTTTAATCTATATATAATTTACCAAATAATGGCCATGTTTAGTTATGCTAACCTAAGTTAGTGCCTTCAGAGAGATTTTCAGAGTCACAAAGATCTGTCATATGTTGGCAGTGTAACAGGCAGGATGTGGACCCAAATGCAGGACTCTGCAGACTTAAAGTTAAACTTAAAACCAGCTTTACTGCTCGTTACTCACAAAACACAAAGAAACATGGAGAGGCTGTACCGGAGCTAATAATCAAACTGACTGGGATACTCTGGAAAACACAGGTGAACCTGATCAATCCAAGGACACAAAGAGGAAGCTGCACAAGAGACGAGGCACCAGCAAAATAGGGCAGGAAACGACTGAACACGACAGACAGAAACGCAGGCGTGACACACACGGAGGCAGACACACTGAGAAAAACCACAAACACCGTATTAAAAATGACATACTCAATTCTAAAGTAGAATAGAAACTGAAGGTCCAAAGCTGACGGCGCTGGGTCGCTGGGTTTAAGTACAGGAGAGTTTCAGGGCTATAAATAAATATCATAGTTCCAATAAACGGCACCAGTTTGATGTGTGTGACGCAGGGGAGCAGAAACAAGGATGCCCTGGATGTTTGATCTGGTTTCTTATAATTCACTGGAGAAAACTTCAAAAAGAGCATTCTGGGAAAATGTTCAAGTGTCATGTGGTCTCCACCTTTTTACCTGCATTTGGAGACCAGGCTCATCTTCCAGTCTGATTCCTTCTGTGCCCAAAAAAATGAATGAATTAAAAAAATTCTGTTAAGTTTTAAAACCCACAAATTTGATTGTGTCTTTAAGGCCTCAAACTTTCAAGTATCTGTCTCCTATCATTTAGAAGAAGAACTTTTCTCAAATTTGACTCATTTTATTTGGAATGACCCAAAAAAACGAAGGAAAGCAGGAGCTCCTCAAATTTAAGCAGCTGGAAGCAGCAGTCGTTATGTTTGGGTGATAAATTTATTATTAGCATTATCGGTGCTAATAAATAAATGTTCACTCGATTTGAGCACCAGCTTCAAAACGCGCAGCTTAGATTTCGACTTGGACCAGAAGTTTTATGAGCGTCATCATCCGTGTTCGACTGGAGACGAAGATTTGAAGTTTGTTTCTTTTTCTGTCCTTTTATGGCTCACCTGCAGCCCGCTGAGTGCCGAGCTCCGTCTAACAGCCCCGCAGACTTCACTAATGCACCCTCATTTCCTCTCACCGGTACATTATCGGATTGTTGCCCCACACGTTCCATTATCCTCCACGACTGAGCGCGCATCGCAGAAATACCTGATCCCGCTGGGAGGTGCTCCTAAGTGTGCACTCTGTGTTTTTCTCTGTTTACTGTTTATGAAGGAAAGAACCGGAATAGCTGAAGTCATTATTAGTATGCAGCAGGTGCAAAGAGCACTTTAGCTGGATGGGGTCAAGCATGGGGAGAGTACTGTTTTCCATTTTTGTGCTGCCATTTGTGTCCTGTGGAGAGTAATACTGTACATTAGAGCGGGAAATCAAGGTTCTGCAGTGTGTGGCATACTGCCAACATATATGACATTGTACTTTATTAGTCTTTGCTCAGTCTCTTGCAGTTGTAACTATCACCAGACCTGGACTTAGCCAGGGTCATTGTTTTATCAGGGAAAGACTTCCATATTCTGCAATCACATCCACAGAGGATGCACAGCACACGTTTCTCATTGTTTTACTATTTGGCTTCTTTCCACATCTAACCTTGTTCCCACCATTGTGTTGCAAGTTATCAGTGCTGATAGAGAAACCTGAGAGTCCAGGAGAGCATCACTGAGAGAGGAGGACAGAGGGACTGAGGGAGGTGACTCTGAGCGGGGGAATCTGGATGTCGGAGTGAGGGAGTGGCAGGAAAGGAAGGAAGACTGGGCGGGAGGGGCAGGGCTGTGGAGAGGATGAGGAGGGTGAGGAGTGGCAAAGGTGGGAGTGGAGCAAAGCAGCAACGAGGGAATCAGATTTCCCAGCAGTAAGGCTGCAGGGAGGGGAGGAGAGAGGCTGGGCCAGATTCCCCTTCAGACACTCCCAGTCTTTTAAGGAGCTGAGAGCTGAGCTCAGCTGGACTCTCCTATCCACCTCCGAAGGCCTCACTTCACATCCCTACTGGGGGATCTCCTTTTGGTGAGTGTCTTTATGCACTTAAATCAGTTTTCTGATGAGCCATGCTTGCTTTCTTTAGCTGCAACTAAAGAAATGCTTTCATGTTTCATATTTCTAATGTGCTGTACACAATCCTCCCTCCCCGAGCTGACCTTTAGATTTATTGGACTGGCTGGCAGCGCTTCCGCGATTCAATTCGTCACAGATTTGTGCGCAGAGCTCTGGGAAAATATCACAAATCCCACTGGGAACACGGAGCAATCATTATGCATTCAGTAGACTTAAATTAAAACAGCTGGTGACTTCTGTTGACCGGCTGTCATGACTGGGCTGTTTGTTCTGAACCCGTCCCCCTGAGTCCCGTCCTCGCGTGTTTGTGTCTGCATGTGGTCAGTATGCTCCCTGATGAAGTGGCCGTGTGTGAGTCAGAGCCCTCAAAATAAAACATAACGTGACCTAAGTGCTGCTTAAAAGTTTGGATTCTGAAAAAGGGCGTGTTAACTTTTCCACAGAGGAGGCTGAAAGACGCGGATGGACCATGAAAATGTCTGCAGCGAAAGCTTGAAAGCACACATTAGTTAATCGAGCCAATAGGTGTGAAACGTAAGCGGTGCTTTCGTGGTCACTGCGCTCCACTGTGCGCTCGTAAACTTACCCGGAAAGGGGAGAGCTGTGAGAGAGAGGACAATGAAAGGAAAAGAAAGCAGGAATACCGACTCTGGGAAACCTTTTGATGCGCATTTATCAGCGAGCAGCAGAGATAGCAGAGGAATATCAGCTTTCATTGACGAGCATTCAGTCTGCAGTGCATGTGCCTGCTTCTGTGTCAGTTTATCTGCTCTGACTGAGGCTGAAAGCTGCAGATCATTTCTGATGGTCTAAGCCCCCCCACCCACAGGATCAAATTTATGGGTTTTCCCCTCTGGTGCTTTCGCTCCATGTTTTCGGTGTGAGTTTCCCAGCTTTAAAGCTATCAGCTTTCCTACTTTCTTGGCTATAATGTAACTAAATGGCATCGAATTGTTCAAAGCAACATATTAATACATTTAAAAAATTCAGCAGCAACGTCTGTTTCCAGAACAGTTTCATTGGGGAACTATTTTCTTTCTTTATACAGATGCATAAAAGGTAGAATAAAAAAAAAATCCAAAGTTAACCATCTTAGTTTAGTGTGTTACCAGACCAGTATTTAATTTTAGTGCTTATTAAACACTTATTAACACTCTATAAAGAATCTGAAGCTCACCAAAGTCTGTTCACCCTCAGGGTGATATCTGAGCCAAATCTCCATCTCTCTGCTTCTAGTTCACTGCATTTATATTGAGCCTCCTGCTTGTGAAAGATGTTTTTCAGATTTTTTTTTTTTTTATCTGTAACAAACAGAATATTAGGAAATAATCATCTTAGAGAGACTGAATTACAAGCACAAGGAGATAAATCAGAGAAAATATCAGTCCTTATGCTGGAGAGCGTGTTTTTTGTCTGAGTCAGCACTCGAGCTGCAGCAGCATTTCCGCTAATGAAAGAGTACAGATGCGCTTGAATCATGGTTTGAAGCTGACTGTTTCTTTAAAAACCTCATGCATATAAATAAAAAGTGCAGCCTCCTACATTATTATTGTTTTAATGACTTTAATGTGCTGGAGCTGCAGAGAGTCAGTATTTTGCTTCCAACACAAACCCCTCAGTTCAGTGTAACATTAATGATTTTTATCCCCATCAGAGCCTCAATAGTGTCATGATTTATACATTCGCCTAACAAGCAAACGATCCTGGGTTTGATCCTGGGAGGAGGCTCAGACCCCTTTGGGATAATACCTGAATAAAGGGAGCAGCCAAAAGTGGCCCATTCCCCTCATCCTTCCACATCAGTGTCTGGCTGTTTGACTTGATGCCTGGACTTCTCTGGATCAGCAGAGAAGTGCTGAGCACGCTGAAAGGAGCTAAATGAATTTGTGTTATGAAGTAAATCAGACCCAGAGGAAACCTTCTGAACAAGCAAAGATAAACATTATCCTGTGATTATTTCCCGCCTATTTAGACGAAGCGACTTGCTGAACCTTTTTTGCAAAATCTGTTTAGTTTGGATTCAGGGAGAAATATTTGGAAGCGCCCACTGACATCTGGTTCTTCTCAGAAACACATTTCCACTGGCATGTGCCGAGGGTAGAGATGGAGCCCGAAGCTTCACGTGAGTAAAGAATTACCCACTCACTCCGCGACGCTGTGACCTTTAAGTTTGCAGCTCTGATGGTGTAGCACCTGTATGTTGTGACCTTTGCGCAGGTATGGAAGACGATCCACATGTTAAGGTGATGATGGCCGGGTCGATTCTAAGGAAAGTCAAGTCCCGCTCCTGGAAGAAGAATCGCCATTTTCGCCTTCTGGAGGACGGCTTGACGATCTGGTACAAGTCCAGATGGGTCGGGAAAGCTTACTCCACCTGTGAGTGCAGACGCATGCATGAGATATTGTTCATATGAACAACATTGTAAATATCTAATCAACTGAGCCATTTTATATTGTAATAATGTGAATTTGGTAGGGTAACGGTCAGAGCTGGGGTAGGCAGCATGTTTCGGGTTAGTTAACCAACAAAAATCCATAATGAGCTTCCAGCATATGTAAATCAAGAAGTCTGAATGGAAACTAGACTCCTGCACCTCCTCTGGGTTACTTCTTTAGGTCTTTTAAGATGAGATGAGGACTTTCACCAAAGAGAATGAGGTTTGAATCCTGTGCAAAGCCAAAAGTTAGCATTGACTTTAATTGCATATGAAGCATTTGCTCACTACCATGCTCGTCTGGTGGGAGCACCTTAGAAATGAGAGGGAGGAGCCACAGGTGAGCGTTGAGATCCAACCCACACACTGTACCCCCCCCCTCTCCCAGTCATTTTTGTCTGCTCCGTCACTACAAATTAAATTTATTCTCGTGTTTCCTCCCGAGATGCACAGATATTTTTAGGATGCATTGCTTCTTCTGGACAGAGCCAGGATAGCTGTTGCCCCTGTTTTTTTCGCAAAGCTAAGCTAACCACATTGAAATTGTTAACCATATATTAGACCCTCTTAAATGATGTCACCGGGTAAGTAGGGGATTTCCTGTATGTTCCGGTAGGCATATTGATCACACACTATGCAAAGTCACAGCACAAAGACTCATTCTGAGCTAGGAAAAACGTTTTAAGTGCCTGAGCATGAGCAGGTAGAAGGGAAGAAGGATAAATAGGAATGCATCATGTCACCTTGATGACACGAAAGGGGATTTTGATGGATCAGATCTGACGCCATAACGGGACAAAAACCACAGTGTCTGTGATTAACCAGTGAGCTATGTGCTTACATTTGCAGGTAGAGGTTTTCCTTTTCTTGTTTGGGGCTGTTTACTTCCTCCTAGTGATTATTTGTTTAAGCCTCCAGGCTCGCCTGGTAACCCTGTGAGTAACAGGACAGGGCTGTGAACTGTGTAACTCCCTCAGGCAAAAACGCAGACCTGTGGAAAATGTGAATACGAGTCTGTGAGAGAGCCTTAGAGCCTTTCACAGTATGATAGCAGGACAGTCCTAAGCCTCCCAGACTTCGGAGGGCTGCGTGAGTCTAGAAGTATGGACTGGGCATACTTGAGCATGGTATTAGTCGTCTCATCTAACTGCCAGCAAGAAAGTAAATAGGCATATTACCCAACGAGTTGCACTGTTGCTTTAAGAAGCTTACCTCAGTACAGTGGAGTCCTTTTATAAACTGGTTACCGAGGATAGATTACCAACAGAGCCAAGCAGGCTCTAAGCAGGCCTTATCCATCCAAAGACCCTGAAATCTAGAGCTTTACTCCGAAAGAATTGATGCCATCCACCGTGTGACGGCAGGTGTGCTGTAGTGTTGGGTCCACACCTGCCCAGCGGAAGTTTGCTATAACGCAGATGTTCTCAAGTCTTTTCTGGTTTGCCCCAATTTAGAAACTAGAATAAAAAAAAAGAACTTTTTAACTGCGTATTTTCCCAACGGTCGTCCACGACCCATAACCTGGCAACCGCTGGTGTAAACCACCTCATGACCTTTCAGCTGCACATTACCCACATGATCGCTATCGTAGAGATACACCGATAACAGTGATTTTCTTTTCTTTTAAAGTCTGACCCGCCCAGTCCAAGTTTGACCCATTCCAATATTATTTTTTTAATGCAGCATAATTGACAGCCTGTAAAAATCTGTTTGCAGATTTACTTGTTCATAATAAAACAGGGTTTCCAGCAGTGTTTCACAAGCCGGGTGGATGTGCGGGTGCTCAGCTAATATTTGATCTGAAGCTCCACTGTGAGCTGGAACAAGTCCTAAGAACTCTCAGTGCGGTGAACGTCCATCAACTTTAGAGATGAGTTATTGTTTGACACAAAGGGACTGAGCTCGTTTTGGCTCAAGATCCCACAGCACACCTTCGACCTCCATCCAGACGCACACAAATGCATCAAAGTAAACCTCCAAACACTGAGCTTCCTCCATATGATGATTGTGTTACAGTCTCAGTAACCGATTTGGAAGCTGTGCGTGAAGGCCATCAGTCTGAGGTCCTGCTAAGCATCGCCGAGGAGTTCCCCGCTGAGCTCTGCTTCACCTTGGTGTTTCACGGCCGCCAAGGCAATCTGGACCTCGTGGCCGAGTCCCCAGAAGAGGCCCGGGCCTGGATTCAGGGTGTGCGCAAGCTGATTCACAAAGCTCAAACAATGGATGAGAAGGAGAGGCTGGACCAGTATCCTTCAGCTGTGGTGTTGGCTGATATCAGATACTAGCAGGCCACTCGGAGGTCTCTCTAAACAAAGCTCCAAGTGGTCTGCTTCTAACCTTTAGTTAGCAGGACCTTTGTGAAGGTTAAATTTTTAATCCTGCTACACATCAGAGCTGGATTTTCCTCAGCGCGTTCTCAGGTGGGTCCGGGACTGGTTCCATAAAGCCGACAAAAACAAAGATGGGAAGATGAACTTCAAAGAAGTGAAGACGCTGCTGAAGATGATGAACGTAGACATGAACGAGGACCACGCGCTTCACCTCTTCACGGTAAGATTTGACTCTAAATCTTTTGGTTCCCTGAGAGACCGACACAGGAAGGATTCAGAGCTTTCCTCCAGCTGGTGTGGACGTGATATGTTGATGGTAAATTAATTATTAGATATTAATAAATTAGAGGGACAGCTCAGGTTGGGCAGTTTGTAGACAAATTTGGAGATGCGAGGCTGAGATGGGTTTGGACATGTGCAGAGGAGGGATCGTGAACAATTTGCTGAACTTTAAAAAAAAAAATAGCGTATAAAAAAGTCTTAAATAAATAGTTTTTTTAAAAAACATGTAACAAGTAAAAGTCACTTTCTTTTTTCTCCCCAGATGGCCGACAAATCCGAGAGCGGCTCTTTGGAAATCGAGCAGTTTGTCCACTTCTATAAGATGCTGACTCAGAGGGATGAAGTGTGGAAGGTGTTCCAGGACTACTCTGAAGATGGAGAGAAGCTGATGTTGGAGGAGCTGGAAAACTTCCTGCAGACGGAGCAGCGCGAGGGAGAGCGGAGCGCCCAGCACGCCCAGGAGCTCATCTACCGCTATGAGCCGTCAGAGAGCGGTACCCGGGGGGGGGGGGGGGCTGTTGCACATCTCCTGGG
>JAVDPK010002906.1:247580-267032 GCA_034780415.1 Cichlasoma orientale | reverse complement strand
TCTCTAATGTCTAAAATTTTATTTGTGAAGAAATCCATGAAGTCAGTACTAGTTAAAGTGAGAGGAATACTCGGCTCAACAGAGCTCTGACTCCTTGTCAGCCTGGCTACAGTGCTGAAAACAAACCTGGGCTTGTTCTCATTTTCTTCAACTAATGATGAATAGTAAGATCTCCTAGCTTTACGGAGGGCTTTTTATAGCGCAACAAACTCTTTTTCCAGGCTGGATGAGCATCTTTTAAATCCGTCCAGCCTGCGGGTTATCTGCTTTAAGCCGCGTGTTTGTGCGTTAGACCACGGAGTCACTAATTTTCAGAGGAGCCACAGCATCCAGAGGATGTGATCACGCTTGCTGACGATCAGTTAATCAAGTGCATTTGATTAGCAGCACCTGGCTGCTACTTCCCCTCTGAGTTCCTTGCAGGGAAACGATGTCGATCAGATCTAAAAACCGTTTCCCGCTCAGGATTACAAGCACTGCCTCAAGCTCCAATAACTATAAACAGTATAGATTTTCTTTAGACACTAAAGTCGGGCTTGCTTAAAAGCAGCCGTCTTACTGCGCGTTTGGTTCCTTTTCCATGCACGGTCCTTTGTGGCTTCTTGCCTTTGTTGATCCTTGACAGCTGGGATGGAAGGGTTAAATATTCAGCGAGATGTGGCCCCTCCCTGCTCAGCTAGTCTCTTGGAGCTCTGCACATTTACAGTTTTGCCCCATCATGGCTGCGTGGCTGTTGAGGAGACTTGCATCTAGAAATGACAGCTGGCTGCTGCATTTCCCCATTTCCCCGACCCCAATCTGCTCCAGAGGGGTGGCAAGGGCCTCTCCTGCCTCGGGGGCCCTCTCCACCATGCAGGACAAGCCTCGGACAGGGGAGGATCTCCCACGTGTCAGCTTCTTGGAGCTTCTTTACAGATTGGTGTTTCAGGGTTTCTACAACTGTTTGCATGAGCTTCAGGTAGGCTGCAGTGTGTGTGTGATCTTTAATATATTCATGCTTGTTTCAGTCTGAGTCCAAAAATGTTGTGTTTTCTACATGGTGCAGTCCAGAAACCCTGATGTCAAATATGGTCTTTAATTTGAGAGCTCATGGGGTTACAAGTGACTGCATTTGCCCCAGTGATAACCAATAGAAAATGTGTGGCTGGGTGTATTAACTTTGTTTGCACAGTTACCTTCAGATATCATCAGCTTGTCTCAGCTAACCGACAGAGTCATGGGCTGTTTTCTGTCTTTGTGGGCTCACAGTCAGTCACTCTAACACGCTCACTGGCTCAAATGTGGCACATCTGTTTATTAAATCACAGATTGAGGCTATCATCTTTGCCACTTTCACATTATAAGAATGCTGCTCTATCTTTATCACTTTGTCTACCATCAGCTCTATGAGAAGCAGCTATATGGGCCCATTTACAGAGATGGAATCGGGTCGGTGAGCTTGAACACCCCGGAGCTCGTGGAAGAGATCCTGAGGAAAGACGACAAATTCCCCTGCAGAGGAGACATGGGCGTATGGAGAGAGTATCGTGACATGAGAGGATTCGGCTACGGACCATTTACAGAGTGAGACCACCAAACAATGCTGCGCTTCCCCGTCCCGCTTCTTAACAAAATCCTTAGTCGGCGTTAAACTTCTAATACGCGAGAGCTTTCCAGGGAAAGATTTATGCTGTGTGAGTGGAAATGATTGTTTTTGACCGATTTGGGTGAAATGGGTTCCTCTCAGGCTCGGTGAGGAATCTGAAAAATGTTCATACCCCACAAGTTGCAGTATTAAACACTGAAAATAACCATCTGTGGAGGCTCAGTTTGTGAAGCCCTGCTTAGGCAACACTTAAGAGATGAGCATGTCTCAAGTTGTGTTGTTCATCTCAAGAATTTGAGTCCACAATCTGTCATTTTTTTTGTGTCAGCTTGGAAATCATTAGAAAGTTTGAGGATTAAAAAATCCCAGAAGAAATAATTCAGACCCTGAGACCCTGCTCAGATGACAGTGTGGATTTAACCAGCTCATCAGAGGCTTGTTGAAGTAATTTTTTTTTTGTAGGGGACATTGCTGGCGCTGAGAAATGTTGCATCAGAACTAGGTTTCGCTGTCAGAGGTCAGATTTCTGTGCTGAGGCTTTCTTGGCTTTAAAATACTGTTGAAAGCGGATCTGTGTGAAAACAACATCTGCCAGACAAAAAAAGTAGAGCACGTCATGAACGAGCAATGCACCAAGGTTTGTTTATCACGAGAGAAAAGACGGAAAGCAGCTTCATCGCTGATACCAAATGTATTAAACTGGTAAATTTAGTATCAGTGATAATCAGTAAATGTCAGTAAATAAGGAATCCAGTCATCATGGGTCAGGTCTGTCTGTCCTGCAGACTCTTAAGCACGAAAAGCTTCTCTGTTCATGCTTTTTAGAAAAGCACTCATAGTCATACTTTGTTTACACCCAATCAACTTGGGTGGGTGCCTCGGTTTGCTGGTTTAAACACTTGTTGAAGGGGGGGAAATGCAGCAGAAAAACGAAACAGATTCGATTTATTTCCCTCACTTGTTTCTGTTCCAACAGTGAAGGGGAGACCTGGTACAAGCTGAGGGTGGTGCTCAACAAGCGCATGCTGCATCCAAAGGAGTCGGCCCAGTATTCCGGGACTTTCAATGAAGTAGTTAAAGACTTCATCAAGAAGATCCACTACACGCGCCAGTGCAGCCCAACAGGAGACTATGTGACCAACATGGCCAATGAGCTTTATCTGTTTTCACTAGAAGGTACCTCTGAAAGTTAAAACGACTCACTTGGTGGTAATGCTGAATTACATATTAATTACTTAAATACTAAACTTTAATTTCAAACTAAAGTTCAACATAAGCTAAAAGCAAAAAAAAATTGCTGCTAGCTTCATTTAATTTTCTTATCCTAACCCTGAGCAGGTATCGCCTCCGTACTGTTTGAGACGAGGCTCGGCTGTCTGGAAAAGAAAATCCCCGCTGGCACGCAAGATTTCATCAACGCGATAGCCCAGATGTTCTCCTACAACACCACTGTCTTCATTCTTCCCCGGTGGAGCAGGAATCTGCTGCCCTACTGGGGGCGTTACATCGCTGGCTGGGAGGGAATCTTCAGCTTTGGTGAAAGTCGTGACATTTTAGCTGAGTGTTCATTGCTTAATACCAGGATTAGAGTCTGAGGAAGCAATCAACTGTACTATTTATATATAAAAAAAAACTGTATATAAAAGATGGACACAGCCACCAAGCAGCCTTTGTTTTAGCATTGTTCCATAATTTGTAGCTGCAGTATTTTGCAGATTGGTCAGCCTCTGCCCATCTCTACGTCTGAGAAACTCTGCCTCCTTAAGATGCTCCTTTTATATCCAATCATGTTACTGACCTGTTGCCAGTGAATCTAATTAGTTCCAAAATGTTCCTGCAGCTCTTTCCTTTTAGTATCACTAACTTCTCCAACTGTCCCAACCTTTGCACGACTAGTTTCAAAAATGCATTTTCTGCAACTGTTTTAGCTAAAAAGCTGATTGACAAGAAGATGGAGATGATCGAGCAGCGCGTGGACAACCAGCAGGATGTGGAGGGTGAATACCTGACATACCTCCTCTCAAACACGCAGATGAGCACCAAAGATGTGTATGGCAGCGTCACCGAGCTTCTCTTAGCTGGAGTGGACACGGTAAATGAAAACTCAGCTAAGCTGCCGCTCACTCTTCATTTTTCTGTTGTCTGTACGCGTCAGGAAGATGCAGTAAATTGACTTTTCACATTTTGCTTTACTGCCAAGACCTCCAACACCCTCACGTGGGCTTTGCACGAGCTGTCCAAGAACCCTCATGTCCAGGACAGACTCTATAAAGAAGTGTCCACTATGCTACCATCAGACCAGATCCCCACTGCTGCTGACGTCACTCGCATGCCCTATTTAAAGGCCGTTATCAGGGAAGCTCTGAGGTGAGGCTGCTGGAGAGGTTTATGGCTCGATCTTAGCTTTAACTGAAGCCATTAATGCAGGAAAAAATGTTGTTTTAAACATCCGTATTTGTAACATCCAAACTGAAAAAGCTTCAATGCAGATTAATTCATCTGATTATTTTCTTTAATATCTATTGATTAGAATGCTTACAGACTATTAGCCAGCCTAAACTAAATGGGGGGCTTCTTGTCTTGCAGGATGTATCCTGTTGTTTCTCTGAACGCGAGGGTCGTAGCAGAAAGGGATGTTTCTATTGGTGGATATCAGTTTCCAAAGAAAGTATGTTTAACCATTATTAGACCTTTTTGTTATTGCTTAATGAGACCCATTTAATAGTGCAAGGATATAGCTTTAATGTTAGGCGTGATTATAAGAGAATGATACTTTGGAGGATCAGTATTTCATCTTTTGTTGACTTCCAGTTCTTGATTGTTTCTACAGACGGCGTTCAGCTTCTGTCACTATGCCATCAGCCACGACGAGAACACATTCCCGGACTCGTTCGCGTTTAAGCCAGAGCGATGGCTCCGTGACAACCCGGAGCGGCCAAACCCCTTCGGCTCCCTCCCGTTTGGCTTCGGGGTGCGAGGCTGTGTCGGTCGCAGGATCGCTGAGCTCGAGATGTATTTGCTTCTGTTTCAAGTAAGTGACAAGAGGGAGAAAAACTCGTCTAAATATATTCTGATCAAATGTCTATATTCACTAACTCCAAATCATTTTTTTTTCTTCCAGCTAATCAGGCAGTTTGAAATCAAACCGGACCCCACGCTGGGAGAGCTGAAATCCGTCAACCGCACAGTTCTGGTACCAGACAAACAACTAAACCTGCACTTTGTGGACAGAAGATGTGAAAACACAGACTGTAAATAAAATGATAGAGAATTTAAACCTTTCCAGAGACAAATATATCTTGTTTACACAGTGAATTTTGTAGCATCAAAGTAATGCTGTAAGAGTTCAGTGTGACTGTTTCCGCAATGAATCCGGTCCAATTCAGAGATCACTGCACAATTATTCACTGTAAAAAAAAAAAGAGCGAGTAATTTTCTGCCAGGACATTTTACGTTTTTCTACAGAAAGTTCACGGACTTCTCCGTAAATGGTAAAACAGAAAATTCTGCAGACTTACAGTATATCCTCAGTACTATTTGCAGATATTTCCTTCAACTCTAAAATGGAAAATTCCTTTTTCAGTATATTTTCTGTGCAATTAACAGACACTTCCGTCAACAATCAAAGAGAAAATCCTGTTTTATATTATCATTAACAGGCAGTTCCTTTCACTTTAACTCATTAAATATACATTTTTTATATCCTTAAAAATACATTTCTAGACAATTACAAACTATCCGGCATTTGTTCAAAAATTCTTCACCTTTGTTACTATCTGTACGTAGTAAACAGCAACACTGGTATACTTAATAACTGGTATATTTATGGTTAAACATGCATTCATTTTCTTCAACTCAAAATATATACAAAAATATGACAGCATCTATCTCTAGACTAATGGAATGTCACATGATAAAATGACTAAACCACCAGTACATGAATAAAAGAACTCACGAGCTTTTCTAATTTTTTTTCTTCCTGAAATCAGTTTTTCCTTGTAAACTTGTTCACATACATGCATTAAAATGGCTTCAAAGTGTTTTCTTCAAACAGCATACCCGAAAAACACTGACATAAATTTCATTTAACAATATGCAGAATATTTTTAAGCTAGTATCGCTACCTTACATTTTACCACAGGCGAACAGTTAAGTTGCAGTTTACATCCATGTCTGTCCACTCATGATATATGTAGTGAGTTATGGCCAAAACCTCACCTTTGATCACCAAATTGCATTGACTTCAACAATGAGTCTGAGTGACCATTTGTTGACTGCTAACTGGTGCTATATGAATAAAACTGAATAGATCTAAAGGTGTTCCTGGAATTTGGGTTTATTAGAGCAGGACAGATGGATATCCTCAGCCTGACAGGACTTTACACCAAAGAAGACCTTGTGCGTATATGACACATAAGCAGCATCTGACAGAAGAGCATTTAATGTGCTGGGATGTGACAAACTTACAGATAAAAGTGCATTTGTTTTGTTAGCTCTTGCTTTTCAGAGACGATGAGGAGCAAACAATGTGCAGAGCACCATTAGTGCTTGTTCTGATGAAGACTAAACAAGTGAATCTGTGTCCGTGCTTGGGGTTTTTTGTGTCCATCATAAAAACCCTCAGCAATGTCTCATGGATGATATCGAGTCATACTGAGCGAGAAACAACATTCCTGTCACAAGGTGACAATCACTTTACGGCAAAGTGACTTTTATATATTCTTATCAGGCTTCTTAACCAACCGGCCCCAGACTGTGAGACTTGGCCCCCATCTCTCCTCCACCCACACACTGAGCACTGGCTCCCCACAGGGCTGTGTGCTGAGCCCCCTCCTGTACTGCCTCTACACCCAGCAGAGGCACACGTACCCACAGGGCTCCTATTTGACTTGCTCAGCATTTCGGATGTTGTGGTTTTTGCTTATACATTAGTTGCCGCTGCGCTCTCCTGCAGTACTTACTGGTTTAGCTGCCACATTCAGCTGTAAACAAACATCTGTGTCAACCTGCTGGCCAATACAGGAACCGTTGCATGCTATCGGTAATGACAAAGACACCAACAAAAGGCAGAGCTAGAGAAAAATCAGTGAGGAGCGATAAGGAGAGAGCAAGGGTCTGTGGCCACCACCTGCTAATCCAGAAATTGGAAAAAATGATGAGGATAGTTGTGCAATCGTGTATTTTTGTATCTAATAGAAAGACCTAAAGGTTAAAAACGTGCAGCTTTATTATGTCTGATCACTACTTCACAAATTATCCAGCAGGGGGAGACATCACTGCATGAAGAGCGATTGCTCGTCACCGCTCACCACAGAGATTCCTGCAAACTCCTCACACCAGGGATTGAAGAGCAGCTAAAACTGAAGATCATGAAGGACGTTTATAGATTTAGGCTACACTGGACACAGTAGCTGATGTGAAAATACACAAGAAATGTTTTTATTTTTGGTACAGAAGACCCAAATTAAAATACAGTACACTGGGAGATTTTTTTTTTTTTTTAATTTTTGCTAGTGTTGAACCACCAATCAAAGTCATATGATAAAACGGACAAAATCAACATTGTCAGCATGGATTCAGTGCTTTTCATTTAACTTAAATAGCTAAACCTTAAAATCAAAGAGTAAAATTAATACTTTCTTTTTGGATTTGGCTGAACACAAACCGTCTCCTGATGTATTGACTATATTCTGCTACTTAATAGCAAAATCTTATACTTAAAGTATCTGATTTAAAAGTACCTAAAGTACACATTATGCAAGATCGTACACATTTCATAACTGGATAAATATATCTGTTTATTGCTGCAGCGGGCGATAACTCCTGCTGCAACAATTACTGCCAAGTAGCTTTAAAATAATACAGTATTAAAGCTTTAAAGTAAATTGTATGAAGTATAATATCTCATCATCTACAGTGCATGATATCAAAAGATTCAGAGGAGAAATCTGTGCGCAGGGACAAGGCTGAAAAAGCAACCTTGGATGGCTGTGATCTTCGGGCCCTGGGGCAGCACTGCATTAAAAACAGGCTGGATTCTATCATGGAAATCACTGCATGCGCTCAGGAAACCTTCCAGAAATCACCGTGCCATCCACAAACGCAGGTTAAAGCTCTATCATGCAAAGAAGAAACCACATGTGAACATGATCCAGAAACACTGCTGCGTCCTACAGACTAAACAGGAGAGTGACCATCTGGTTTGTTATCAGAGCTCAGTTCCAAAGTCTGAATCTCTGACCGTGTGGGGGTGCATCAGTGGCTACGGAATTGGCAGCACATCTGCAAAGGCTCCATCAATGCTGAAAAAGATATACAGGTTTTAGAGCAACATATGCTCTCATCCAGATGACGCCTTGCATATTTCAGCAAGACGATGCTAAACCTCATAGTGCATCTATTCCAACAGCGTGACTTCATAGTAGCAGAGTCCGGGTGCTGAACGGGCCCGCCCCCAGGTCCAGACCTTTCATCAGCTGAAACATTTAGAGCATCATGAAATGAAAAATATGACAAAGAAGACCCAGGACTGCAGAGCAGCTTAAACATTCCTCTCCCAAAAGTCCAGCAGCTCCTCAGTTCCCAGACGTTTACGGACTGTTGCTAAAAGAAGAGGGAATGCTGCACAGCGGGAAAACGTGGATCTGTCCCAACTTTTAATGAGACGTGTTGCTGCCATCACGTTTCTTAAAATGGAAAATTTTCTCAGTTTAAACATTTGATTTATTTTCTATTGTTCTATTGTGAACAAAATGTGGTTTTATGATATTTCCAAATCATTGCATTCTGTTTTTATTTGCATTTTACACAGTGTCCCAACTTTTCTTTGGAACTGGGGATGTACTGACTACCTAATAAAGTAAAACAGGACAATCATATCTCAAGGGGTGTGGTGTCAGCTTATTACAGTGAACTAAAAACTTAAATCTATGTGTGGAACTTTTTTTTATAAAAAACGTTAAAGTACATTATAGAAAAGGATGGAAACTAACTAGAACAATACTGTTACATCAAGCTAAAATAAACAGGAAAAGTCCTCAGTTTTAGTCTTTGTCACTGTGGTCACATTTGCCAACACAACCACCCTCAGGAGGCTGCAAGGCTTTACTGAGACTGTGTGTCAGCTCTTTGTGTTGTTGTTCTTCTACAGTTGAAATTATGCAGCCTTATCCCTGAAAAACACCACTCACTACATACTAAAGAAAAGCTAAAACTAACACTGGAATAATAAAAAAAAGTAAAAGAAATACAGAAAATACTTTTGCGAGGATTTCCCTGAAGAGCTGATATATCACATTTCATGAAAATCTGACAAAATTTGTGAAAAATTAGTTTCACTTTGTATAAAATCCAATATGGCGGCTCAGTCAATTCAGATATAAGAGCCTGATATCTCTTCAGATATTCAGATATAAGAACCTGATAAGAGCCAAACTTGGCTCTTATCAGGTTCAGGAGGCGTTATTGGTCAAAACACATTTTTGTAATCACAGCGCCCCCTAAAGGTCAAGTGTCACTAAGCTTATTGTGCTTCCTTCTGAAGGGGACACAGGTCTACGTACCAAGTTTGGTTTTGGTAGGTTAGAGTGTTACTGAGATATGAGCTCTAGTTCCTGTTTGGCGACTTTGCCCCCAAATTTGATGGGCTTTGATGGGTTAGGGTTAGCATGATAGCATGTGTGAGGCTTGGCCTGAAGATGATCTGACTCAGTTTTGGTGAACATTGTACAAACTTTGTGAACTGTGAAAACTTCTGAAGAATTTTCATAAAATCCAATATGGTGGAAAAGCCAACATGGCGCAAATTATGTCCCATGGTGCGTTGAACTCAGCTGGATCCAAGGATTCCAATGGTACCTTCATTTCCAAAATCGGACACACAGGCCACAAATTACGGTTGCAAATGCAAGTCCAACTTTGACCCGATGGTGGCGTTAGAGTGCTCAAGGTAGCAGCACATAACATGGTGGAAACGATAATGAGACTGTCCTCAGGAGGTGAGACAAATTTCACAACTTTTGACCAGAAGGTCCCAGGAGCTGCCTTAGACTCCCGCTGGAGAGGAACAAAAGTTAATGATGGTATAATAATAAGAAAACCTGGAATCACTCTGGGTGCCTCTGACTCTGGGCCAGCACCACCTGACGCCCCTCTCTATACACGCCCTGCACATGATTACCTTGAGGACAGATAATTACCCGGGGGGGGGGGGCATTTATGAAGATTATATTTGTTAGGGCAGAAATTTAGATTGTACCTGTGTTTTCCTCTTTACACACCAGCTGTGACATTAATGTAGTGTCCCGATAACTGAAGTGGAGAGAGAGAGAGAGAGAGAGAGAGAGACCGAGCGACTCTGTTTAAGGCTGCAGGCTACCTGTCCGTCCTCCACAGTCTGCAGTGGGAAGTCGCTTCAGCTCAGCGTGCCGCTCAGTCTGCGCATGTGGGTGAAAACAAGTGCGACAAACTCCTCGAGACTTCTCAAGCCCCAAACAGCGCACAGTGATGCCGCACAGACTGCGCCCATTCGTGGTGCGTTTAAGCGGAATGAAGCCATAATTACCGTACCTACCGCCGCGGCGTGAGAGAAGGGCACGGAGCGCTGGGACTTTTTGAATGGGTTTGGACGTGCGCGCTCTGGCTTTGCTCGGATGGGATGCACGGTGAGCTTCATCTGCTGTGAAGAGGACTTTCTGCAAATGCCTGTTTACCAACATGAGGAGGAAAAGAAGACGGGAAGCCCGAACAAGGTAGGGAGAAGTTGCCAGGAGGAGAAACGCGCGGGTGGCAAATGTGTGCAGACACACGAGTGGGCGTCAAATTTGACAAAAGAGCAGACAGGGCTGCGTGTTTGTTCAGGTTGTTTTCCCTGCAGGCTGGGCATGTTTATTTGCTTACACATGTTTGTGATATACAAGCCAGCTGACTTTCTTCATGTAGGACATCTGATAAGACGTATCTATGACCTTTGGTTCCACTTGGCAGACTGGATTCCAGGGAACCTCCTCACACACGTCCAATTCTCTACAGCAATAAGTCACTCATTTAATGCAGGATATATCCAGTGCTCGTTAAATGAACAAGAAACAGCCTGCTCCCCATCAATCCAGGTATAGTGTTTGCGTCTAATTCCTGCATTGACAGGCGTTCAAACACTGCCCCTGCGAAGGAATGAGGTAAACCATTCACTACTATGGATGCCAAGGGCAACTCTGAGAAGTCCAAGTTCAGTCATGCTTTTAGTCCATGACAAAAAACATGCATCAAAGGATCTACCTGTGGTGATGTCATGGAAATGATTCCGTTTCTTCCTCCTATCCTCTGCTGGTGGGTCTGTGCTGTTAGATCTTTCACAGTTATTTAACATACAGCTGCTCTGCACGCCGCGGTTCAAGTTTAAATCCTAAGTCAGTGTGGTCACTGACCTGCGCCGCGTCAGTTCAACACTTGTACATATATTTGAAGGAATCTTTCAGCCTCTCTGCGCAGATAAACAGCCCACCTCTCAGCACCTCACTGACAGCAAAATCAGCTCTGTGTTGCAGGCGCGCTTTGAAGATCAGTCTCGATGCCAAATTGCAGCTACAGCGAGCCTCCGCTCGGTTTGGTGTAATTTAGAGGTAATCGTGAAGTTTTACTAACTTATTTTCCCCACTCAGAGTTGATGTTGTATTAGGCTCACTGCACGCAATGAGCTACAGTGCTGTACTAAAGTCTTGAGCCGCCCATCATTTCTTCATATTTTGATTCCAAGGCATTTTCTCCTCTGATCAGATGTTCCTGACTACAGATAAGCACAAGGCACGCTTCTTTCCCCAAAGGTGGACGTTATCCAACACTCTTTTCCTCTTTCCTGTGGTCTTTTGTCCATAAAGTTTGCATTTGTGCAATCAGAACCCGTGGTGTCAAGGTCATTTAGCTTGACCTCGGTGCTTCCTTGTGATCTTGTTTTGATGCACTCTCTTAGCCCCCCCCCCGGCAACCTGTTGATGTGTGGATAAAGGCATGCCTGTAGTGGTGTAGGACACGCCACTTCTTGCTCGACCTCCTGAAGCTCTCCTGGCTGCCGCCGCTTACGTCGACCTGTGTTTTTAAAAGCGATGCCGCGGCTCATGAGCCACGCTGCAACATTAATTGTAAGAAGGCCCGGATTCATATCCTGTTGCAGCCCTAGCAATAAGAGAGTGGAGACACAATGGGATGAAGCACGTTGTCATGTTATTGAGAAAAGGAACGGATAAAGTGGTGCAGAGAGATTCTGCGTCTGCAGAACCTGCTGGCTGAGAGAGATGAACGAAGGGTTGCTGAAAGCCTCGTCAGGTGCCAAGGATGGTAAGGAGTAGTTTCAGTTTCCCTGGAAAAACCACCAACATGGTTACATTTCTTTCCAGTCCGGTCCCTACAGTCTCCCACTCCATGACCAGTCTCTGTCTAAATGGCGCTGGTGTGCCACTTTGGGCTTTAACCTGCCCAAAGAATACAATACAACAAGATGACTAATGAAATTAGTGGTGTGGTATGCTGGCCCACTAATTCAGTAGCTCCAGTAGATCCAGTGGACTGTTAGCTCAGACACATGAGTTACTGCCACGGGAAATGAGTCAACTTCTCATATTCTTCATTTTCCACTCAGGTACCAGTTCTGGCTGCTCATTGGTCAAATCAGCAGCTGGCTTTAGCATGGATGTAGGCTTACCTACACGGTATTAGTGTAGCGATACAGTGGCAAGCTTTACGACATCAACTCTGACGGAAACAGTAACTTCAATGCAGCACCTGTGACATTTTATGCTTTAAGTGGATGTATTAAGATCATGTCCAGTGTGCCAGCTGGTCTAGCTGGTCGAGGATTTTACAACATTTCTGAAATGCTCCCACTTGTTTACTTTCTTTCAAAAGTATGTGAAGGTATTACTACACTCCTTCACTATTATTAAGCATTCAGATGGAGAATCTGCCACATTAAGCGCCGCTCAAGATCAACTGGTCTTAAGTAGAAATGGCTCGAACTCTGAGTCTGCTCCACTGCGTGTTTAATAACCACTCTGTGAACTTTGTGTGAATCTTTCAGGACTCTCTCAGTAACGGTCTTTGTGGTAATTTGCATGTGAGTTGTATATATATTTTTTGTGCAGTATTTCATCTATTTTTTTTAATTATTTCTATTTATTTTTGTTGTTTAAAAAAATGCCAATTTTAAAGAACAAGAAAGAAGAGTGAGAACATTTTAGAAATGTTCTTGGAAAAACACCTGAATTAAACTGGAATGGAATAGGCGCATTTTCCAATAAATAACCTAATCTTAATATACTGCTCAAAAAAAGTAAAGTACGGCATCAGATCCATCAAACCTTTGGGATATTGATCTGGTCAGTAGCTGTGGGGGTTGTTAATAGGGTGAGGTCATACCTGGACACTACACGGGTTGCACTGGTAGTCCAACTCCTCCAGGATGGCACATCAGTATTTGCCATTTCTAGAAGGTTTGCTGTGTCTCCCAGCACAGTCTCAGAGCATGGCGGAGATTCCAGGAGACAGTTACTGTAGGAGAGCTGGACAGGGCTGTAGAACGTCCATATCCCATCAACAGGACCGGTATCTGCTCCTTTGTGCAAGGAGGAACAGGATGAGCACTGCCAGAGCTACAAAATGACCTCCAGCAGCCACTGGTGTGAAGGTCTCTGACCAAACAATCAGAAAGCCCTGATGTTCTCGAGTGGGCCCCAGGCTCAGTGCTTGGCACCGTGGAGCCTGACTGGCATTTGCCACAGAATACCAGAATTGGCGGGTCCATCACTGGCACCCTGTGCTTTTCACAGGTGAGAGCAGGATCACCCTGAGCACACGTGACAGATGTGAGAGGGTCTGGAGAACGTTATACTCCCTGTAACATTCAGCATGACCGGTTTGGTGGTGGGTCAGTGATGGTCTGGGGAGGCGTATCCATGGAAGGACACACAGACCTCTACAGGCTAGGCAACGGCACCCTGACTGGGATTAGGTATCAGGATGAAATCCTTGGATCCAGACCCTACGCTGGTACAGTGGGTCCTGGGTTCTACCTGGTGCTCGACAATGCCAATTCCTAGCACATTACTCGGTCTATATCAGTATAGATATCCAGCCCGCAACGCTGAATTGGATAAGCGGAATAAAATGGATAGAAGGATGGATGTGTCTCATGTTTTCAAAGTGTTCCTTTACCTATTTTTGAGCAGTGTATCTCCATGTGATAGTGGTATAAATCTCTGATGATGCCGAGTTCCTGTTTCCATTGCAGAAAGGCGATGGCATCCCAGAAGTTGTCGCTGTATTCTACCCTACCCCTTATAGTCAAGTAAATGTGGCATTCTTCTATCAGTCATTTCTATTTTTTTTTTAATCCAAGCTGTTCAACAGTCTTTCCATCTAACCAGCAGCAACTGCACCCCTGGTAGGGAATCACCTGGTAGGGAATCACCTGGTAGGGAATCACCTTATGATACCATGTCTATCAGTGCTGTGGAAGGAAAATCCTTTAATCGCTTAAATAATAGGCATTTATTGCCACCATTGCACAGACATATACTTTATATTAACCAGTATAATCCTGTGCTGCTTGCAGGTAACACTGCAGACACACTTTTAGAGCACCTCGGGTGACTTTTCCTGGATGTTTTGAGCTGCCCGGCGGCGCAGACAAACAGCTGGCACCGAGGCGTGCAGGGCTGTGGGTGCACGGAGAGCTGCGGGAAATGAATGCCCTGACGCTGCCAGCAGAGCTGTGGTTGAAGTAATGAAGTGGTGCTAAAGCGTTGAAAATAGTCTCTCATGTGAGGTGGCCAAGTGTCAGTCATGCTGAGTGTAAACAATCAGCAGTCGCTTGAAGGAACAGTGAAGAAGAAGCTCTGAAAGTGTGGATCTGAGTTTCTGCTGTTGCCGAGTTCATTTTGCCTAATTTTTAAAGAGAAACTTGCTTAACAAGCATTTTAAGCCTTAAACTGGATTAAAGCTGCAATCCTTTGTGTTGAACACCTTTGCTGCCCTGGCTTTATTTATGTTGCAGTTTTTTTGCATACCATTTGTTTTCCTTTTCATGTCTGCGTGTGCGTTGGCGGTGCACTCAGGTGCACCGAGATTGCTTCTCGTGTGATACTTGTGGTTCGCGTCCCCTATGAAGAAGGTCGTTTTGACTACACCTGTCAGCGGCGCTCAGGGAGACTCATGGCACTGAACTTTGAAGAGCGATAATGATCGAACAAACCATAAAAACGAGGCTTTGAACTTTGTGATGGGATCCTGAGCTTCAGGAAGAATGCTGTGTTTTGCCTCTAGTTGCTGTGGCACAATGGGAACGCACGGACTGACAGATGAAACTAGAAGACGTTACTCTGAAGGCTTTTCGATGAAAAGGGGTGGACGTCAGTTAAACCCAAACTCCTTTCGCCTAACCCTAGATGGGTCCTCAGTGACCTGGTGGATGTTAAGAGGTTAAACCGCATTTGTGTTTTTAATGCAAATGTAGTTGGAACAACCCTAACCCTAAAAACAACACGTTGTAATGTGAAGAGGTTTTTGGATCTGTCAGAAACATTGTTTCGCTCCTTCTTGGCTCATCCGATTGAAGGACCGATGAGCTCATGCAGCGGTCGCCCACGATCCACGAGAATAGCCGCTCCTCCGAGAGCATTGGTCAGATTTTAGTGAAACAGTATCAATTTGACCCGGATATGACCGTTTGCGAGCCCACTTGACTTTTCTATGGTTTTCATTTTCCTTAGTCTGTGCAATACGGTCACTGACAACAAAACTTAAAACATTCTTTCTGGATTTCAAACATTACAGTAACCTGTGAATAGGGATGTATCGTATGCAGGATGAGCTATTACATCAGTGATGTTCTGGTCCTTACTATGGTTCTGTCAGTTTGGTGCCAGGAGGGCTGACTGATTGATCCCCAATCCTGCTTTTGATCACGTAACCTAGAAGCTACTTTCAGCTGCTCCCTTGTCACAGCGGCTAGTGCTGCATGTTCCATTTGGAGTTTTACACCGGATGCTGTTCCCCAACGGGCATTTGTGTCTCTGGCTGGAATCAAACCAGCGACTTTTCACCTGCCCAGTGGCTACACTTTGGAGCCACTAGGTGGAGAGAGGACTTTTTTTTCAAGCTCCAGAGACTACTATGACCTGGATGATGAACACATACAGATATACTACCATGGTAGATATTTCCTACCTGACAGAGTAGGGTGACCAGACTTCTAGCGGGAGAAGTCTATTCTGGTAGCTTGCTGACAAAATGAGCTGCTCTACTTTTAACCACATTTGTAGAAGCAGTAGTTTGTTTGAATAGTTCCTGCCTGATAGAATAAACTGACCAGATTAAAAGGAGGAATAGAGATACCACCTGCCTGACCCAACTTGTGACCTTATTAATTGAAGTAGCTGTCCATTCTCCAACCCAACAAAATGAGCTGAACCTTTTCATTACATGTATTGAGGAAGTAACTTATAAACTTGAAAAGGTGGATAACCTCGTACTGTTTCCTGCTGACTGCTTGGCCTCACAGGCAGCAACATGAACTTGACTTCTTGACCATATTTGCGAATTTGGGAACTATGTTAATGGAATTTGCGAGCAGTGCAGTTAATTGTATCTACTTGAGAAGTGTGTGTGTGTGTGTGTTTTTTTTTTTTTTTTTTTTTTTGGTGAGTGTAACTGTAGTATTTTATACACTTTGTGGACGCAGCTTGATAGCTAAGCTCATGTCTCCAAAATACACAGCGTGGTGGTGGCCCAAAATGCTGATTCTTTTGCACACAGACTGTGCAGCAAACCTGTGAGATCTGCTTGTCAGGTATCAACGACCGTCTCACGGCTGAATGACCAATCGCAGCGGAGCCTTCCTCCTGCTGATCCCCCCTTTTAGTTTGAAGCAAATGCTAGAGTAACCACATCATATAAAACTTTGGCAAGCTGCCTCCGGCTCAGAATAGCCGATCGAATTCCTGGTGACAAGTGGTGAGCAGCTGATATATAAAAAAGCAGCTCTGCAGTGAAAAAAAAAATCACCTTGTTTCATTCTGTCTTTGACTGTGAAAAGCTTCTGCTATCTAGAAAAGGTATTAGCTGAGCGCCCCTCCTTTTCTCTTATTTTGCTTCAGCATCTCGCTCTCCTTTGGCTCTGTAGGCTCATGAAGCAGGCTGTGCAATGGTAGGTTAACTTGCACAAGTATCTGCACCTCAGCTGAAATGAGAGGAAATCCACAGCTATTTGTAGGCTGTTGCATCCTTGTAATTGCTCTGCCTTTTTAAAATATGCTTTTTGTGAAGCCAGCCAGGGCACACCCTAAGAGATATTTAGCAGACCGAGCCATGTGGGTATATTAAGAGTGGATTCATCACGTGGCGGGAAACATGACTCCAGTGAAAGGTCCATTGCTATGTATGCTGCTTTGTCGAGTGGGTAATTGTTTGGTGGCGCGTGCCGTGCACGCCGCATAAGCTGACAGTAAATTGAACATTGCAGTAATAGATGGTCAAAGAGGTGATTTAAATACTTGACACTGGTATCGAGATAAAGTTGCTTTATAAATGAATTCCATGTACCATTAGTTTGAAGTTTAAAAAATACATACAATATCGGGTACAGGCGGCATGCACATTTGCATGTAAACAACGTGTGCTTAGTAAGTGCGAAAGTTGATACATGTTGCTGAAAGCTGAGCACTAGTACTGAGATTATTGTTTTAAAGATCAATTATTACGTTTTTGATTGCAAGTGCTGAAAGAACAGCTGGGTTCATGTTTTTTTTTTTTTTTGTTTTTTTTTTTGCTTGGATCTGCATTTAGAATCCGCTTACCTGTTTTTATAAACGCCCAGAATCCCCTAATGTCAGGCCTCTGTTAGGCCCACCAGCACCCTGGAGAAATCTCTGGCTTCAGTTGACTCTGTGCTGCTGTGTGCTTTGGCTGCCCAGCAGCAGTGAACAGTTTGTTTTAGCTCCTGTGCTCGGGGCAGCTCTCCCTTACAGTTCTATACAAAGCAGTGGGTCCAGGTAACTGGAACAGTTAGTTCAAAGCACAATCAGAAATAATGTGGACCGTTTGTTAAATAACTGATCATTCTGCGGTAAGTTAATGCATTCAGAAAAAATTATTGCTCATTTAAACGAAGCCTAATAATTTCCTGAATAATTTCAGGGGTCATGAGGTGAACTAATTTTTATTGGATGGTCCCTGCTGCTTTATTTTTGACAATAAAGCCACACTCACGAGGTCCCAGCCAGTTCACAGCCAGTTCACAGCCTCAACTGTGGGATGTAGTTGTAGTTTAAGAGGCCAGCTGTGGACGCCCACACCTCTGGACTGTTACCTTGGAGAGCTGAAAAAAGTTATGATGGAGGGGTGAGAGTGCACTTAAACCAGCATTTTCTCTATTGCCCAGCAGGAGGTCGCTCACTGGCTGCAGTCGTATTGTATAAAGGTCTGTGAGAAAACCACCTTGCTTCTAGCTTGATTTATGGCCTCACTAAAATGAGTTTATGGTCTTAGTCGCTAGTTTCAACACTCATTTATAACAGCGTGATGTTCATTTTGTAAACTGCTGTCTGAGAGCAAAATCTGTGGTAAGATGGGGCGTGTGGTGGGGGAGTTCTTACCGCGTTGGCGTGCACAGTGTCCTTGGTTTCTCTGTGAGCTCTGTGGCCGAGCAGCGGCTGCATTGATTACCCGCTGTGCTGGAAGAGTGTGTAGGGGATGTTACCCCCACCCTGCGGGGGTCGGGGGTGCTTGGGAATTAAATGAGTTATTTTTTGTGGAAAAGCATTGCAGACTTTCAGAAGTTCAGGCATGTTTGAAAAGGATCCTCCTGATCAAAATGTTCCCTGTGTTTTAAGAAATGCATTAAATAGACTTTGGTTTGTGCCATTGTTCCACATTTTTCCTTAAAGTTTCTGATCATTTGGTTTGATCAGAGTTCTGTCAATAAACCGCTGCTGTTTTGAAGACGTCTTTATTTGGATGATGGTCTCGGGTGCTGATGCTGGACTGGTCTTCATGGTCAGTGTTGTTGTTGCTTTCATTTGAACTAAACCAATCTCATCCCGTCAGTCTGTCTTTTCCTTCTGCTTTTAAATATGTGCCTTTTTCTGTGAAGCCAGACTTGACTATAGGAGCTCTGTGATGAAAAGAATTATATTAAGTACTTTTTTCTCAGTATAGTAAGCACTGATCTAGGGCAGGTGTCTCGACACCAGTAATGTGCTGGACTATCCCTCCTTAAGAAATGAATCCTCACTTCATTCTGATGCCTGTCAAGCGCCGCTCTCCATCTCCCCTGTTTCTGAATTCCCACCAAAGTGTCAGACGGCAGGCGGGGGCTTTCCTGCCATCTGAAGATTTTCGATAAAGGTATGCGGTGAACTGAGAGTTACCTGCCGCCCCATATTGCATTCCAGTGGATGCTTTAGCTGTGGGAAACAGTGTACTCTCTGTGCTGCGTCTCTGGGGAGGCCTATCATTTCACTCCTACCTGCCGGCGCTGACCTGCACATGGGCCGCAGAACAAGACGCTCTCTGTGTGTTCCTCTGTGGAGCGGTGCCCACTGTGTGCTTGACCCGGGGAACGGCTGTGATGCCTCGGCAGAGTTAACCCCTGTCATTTTCCCTTTTAATGCCTGTGCACACAGGAATTTGACTTCTCGCACACATTTTGGTGTGATGCTGCAGGCTTTTCAATGGAGCGTGTGACAATCTGGACTGAATGATTTATTGTGTTTGACACTCTGCAGCTAATCATTAGTTATGATTAATCTCTGGCTCTCTTCCACAGCATGTCTTTTGTCCTGTCTCTCTCCCCTCAGCCCCAACTGGTCACAGCAGAT
>JAVDPK010002906.1:227237-237456 GCA_034780415.1 Cichlasoma orientale | reverse complement strand
ACACACACACACACACACACACACACACACACACACACACACACACACACACACACACACACACACACACACGGGTGAAGAGAGCAGTGGAGGTGTGGAAAAACGTGTCAGCGACGCCTGAGCTCTGCAGAGTTTAAAACGAAGCATCGAAGCAACAAATTTGTGTCGAGGATTTTTTTAATAATCGAATTATTCGAGTACTCGAGCAGTCTTTGCGGCCCCAGACCAGAACCGTACCACTAAAATAAATGACTGCAGGTGGAATAACAATCAGTGAGGTGACGTGACGGTGTTTGGAATTTGGTGGAGTTAGCATGTTCTCCCCGGGTATTCCTGCTTCCTCCCACAGTCCAAAGACATGCAATGTTAGGTTAATTGGTGATTCTAAATTGGACGTAGGTGCAAGTGTGAGCGTGTGTGTTAGTCTCTGTCCACGGTGACCTGCCCAGGATGTACAGGGAGGAACTAGGAGAGGCTCCAGCTTCTCCCGCGAACCTGAGTCGGATGGATGATCCAGACTGAAGATTTCTGCAAAAACAGAAATGCTATTTTTATTAACTTCTTAAAGGTGGAAAGTGATGTCTCAGCATATTACATTTTTAGGCTTTTTTAGGAAACTTTGTAGCTGTTGCATGCCAGCCTACATCACCATGAACAGTGTTAGTAGGTTTAGCATATAACTTAGAGACTCTGTAAGCTATAAAGAAACATTTTTGCCTCTTGCTGCCTACCAGGAGGGATGAATTTAACAGTTTAATGAATCTGGATAACAGAGGTGGAGTAATAAAAGAGAAATGAAGGATCCAGCAGAGAGGACGGTCAGACCACAGATTCACAGTGTTTGACCTGAACAGACTCGGAGAAAGAAACCCCGACTGCAGCAGCATCACGCTCTGCCAGTTAATGAGCAGCCTGAAAAGCAGGGCCGGCCTTTATTTCTGAACTTCCCTGTTGACTCTCTGAATGAATGTTTCTTTTGACACTAGACAAAATTTCACTTTGCTGTGAGGGGGGGAAAAACTTTAGACGCTTTTTATCTATTTGACGAAGAGCTGTTAGAGTATAGAGTATTTGCTGTTTGATGCATATCTAACTTAAATGCCAGCCTTATTCTGAGCCACATAAATCACCCTGCAGAGCTCAAGTCTGCGAGCCTGCATGAATCAAACACATCAAGATGGCAGAAACTTGTTTGCGCTGCATTATCTCAGACACTGGCCAAACATTTGGACTTCCACAGCTCTTTTATCTGCAGAGAAAACCGTGTGACGCTGTTTGCTTGGCATCTGGGTGGGACTGCGCCTTTGACTGCGCCACTTTGTCCGTAGTCAAAGTGAAAGAAAAAAGACGAATGCATTCCTTCTTTCAAACAGCGCCCTGTAGTCAAAACAACAGCAGAGTGCATTTTATCTGAGGACCGCTTTCAGACGCTTCAAAGTGGACGTCAGGCCTCCGCGGTGCGCTTTTAATGATGCTGTGCCTTTTAACCAGCAGATGGGGACATTGCCACTGACTGTTGTTTTTTTTTTTTTCCCACCTTAAACTGTGATTTACTCACATAATTGCACACAAATGCCCATGGCTTTAAACAGAGGAATAATGACTTTAATTTAAAGTTTTGCTCAAACTGTGTGGGGTTTTTTGGCACTCGGTGTGTGACATTCCTCCACACCTAATGACCTCAAAACAAGGCTAATTTATGTGGATGTGGCTTAGTCAGATTTGATTTACTTTACGTTGATTGATGTGCAGGAATATGTGACGACAGTTAGTCTGACTGAGCCCCACCCACTGCAAACCAGTGAGAGGAGCGGAGACAAAAATGTCTCGTGAAACAACAGTAAATTCTTCTAACTGTGGCAGAAAATAGTTTGTTCATGCAGGAATGCCTCTCTAAAGCCAGCAAGCTGATTGAGGAAAGAATTTTTCAGGAGCTTAAATTACCTTTTTTTTCATCTTTGCAAGCCTTTTTTTTCTTTTTCAGGGAGCAGAAACAGATGGGGAGCAAGTTTGATGGTGGTGATGGTCCATTTGCTAGTCCGCTTTGTGACTGTGAGACAAATGTGTCATGTAGCTCTTAAAGAATACGAATTACCAATTAAAAAATCAAGTAAAAGAGACAACCCCCCCCCCCTTTCTTCTGAAGAATGAAATGATTCCAGTGTAAACACAGTTAAAAGCTCCCATGCCGGGTTGATGGCTGTGCAACGTCCCATCGCTCTCCTGCAACAAGGTCCGTTTCTGAGAAGTTAATTCAATTAAAGCAGACAAAAGGGCCACTGGCACCAATAAAGTTTGGGTGATATGTGAAGCCATGCGATGGACACACACACACACACACACACACACACACACACACACAGTCTTGTGGCCAGTCAAGCGTGATTTACATTTGCATAATGCCTGGCTGCTGGGCAGGCTCGCCATCGCCATGGGTTACAGTGGGTGCTGCGAAGAAACGCGTCTCCGTGTTCAGTGTGTGTATCTGACAGGCAGGGCGTCCTCGCCACAACCACCACACACAGACATGTTTTTTTCTTCTATAAGGCCTTACTGTAATCTTAACCTTGGTTCCATTTTGTAGTTACAATGTATAAACTAAAATTTGTGTTTTGGTGTCATCCTTATATAAACCTTTTCGCTCAAGGGTCCAGGCTGCAAACACAGCTGCATTGATGGCTTTGTGACAGCATGTGCAAGGTGGAAAAAAAATCTATCAATGAAAATAAGACGAGTTAAAGCTGGAACTGTCTAAAGAATGAGGGACAGACTTAATGTGGAGAGTTCAGCTACACACCGGCTGGCGAATGGCTGCTGGAGGTTTCTGGCAGTCGCTCGGTGAAGTTGGTTACATATTTCATATAAAGTGCTGCACTGAGAACCTGCTTGCGATTGCTTTGCTTGCCAGACGATTGTCATGTTTTCCAGAAGTTTACATGGATGGACGTCACTTTGTCTGCAAACGGTGTGCAAACTGCTCGAGGAACGGCAGTGACCCTGCGAAGAGTGTGACGCAATCCGGAAACCTTCGCCATCAAAGTAAAAGTTGTGCCTTACTGCTGGTACCAACACATTTCAAAGTGCGCAACCTTTACTTTGAAGGCGAAGTTGTCTGTCTGTTTACGATTTGCACGGCACTTAAGTTTCACTACAGCGCGGAGTGTAAAAAACTCACCATCTCGCAGTTGTAGCAAAAAGTGATCAAAGCAATCAAAGAGGATTTCCCCTTACTGACAGCCAGAAACCTATTGTGCACATTTTTAGTTGTTCTGTGCTGATATTTGGGCACAGTCAGTCCACCAGCTTGCAAGGTAAAATATATTTGTGGGCACACACCGGCTCATTATGAAGAACAATACAAAATGTATTTATTTATTTTAAACCCAGCAAAACTGGCAGGCTGGGGGACCCGAACGAGCAACTCTGAGCTGAAGGAAACCTCTGAATGAGCAAACGGGTGGGACCAACACATGCTGTGAAATTTTTGGGGTGCGCAGCCTCTAATTAGTTGAACACGAGCTAGTAACCGGTGGCTAGCTTACCTAGCGTGGGCGCTGAGACCACTTGTTTGCTCAGAACTTTGTTGGTCGCGGGAGTGGAGCGTCCCGCTCTGGTGCTCAGTTTTACAGTGCTTATCACATCTGCTCGGCTGCCACACCTCTGCAAACATCTTCAACTGTAAACGTCTGATCACTTTACTATTGTTATTTTTTGTTTTACATTCATTTAGAACATGTTTTGCCAAACTCTGTGTTAATTTACAATCGTCACAGAATTATACTTACATCATCTATACATCTTTAAGGATTGAGATTTTTGTCTGTTGTTCCTAAAAACCTGCCAGCACCATCCCACATGCAGCATTACATCATTTATTTCACATGCATGGACTCCGTGTACTTCCCAAAACACATCTGCTATTGATGCGACTATGATTCTGAGCACTTTGGGTACTAACTTAAGAAGAGAAACGGTCCTCCAGGGCTGTGTGTACAGTCTGATCAGTGGCGTTAGCCTCTAACATTTGCATGCAACATGTTGGATTTCTACCACTGAGTCAGAAACTTTGGTCTTTCCTTAAACGAGTCTGACATTTGGTAACTGTGGCGAAAAGAGGCCAGCAGGGGGAAGCCAGTGCTGTAATTCTTATCTATATTGAAGCAACAACTCGCTTTTATGTGGCGTTCGTGCGGTTTAATCAGACATGACAAATGTGAGGTCATGCAACAAGCACGCCCAATTTAAAGCCAGGCCCTCTGCCTTATCCCAGCACACATGGCGGGGAGGACTACAAACATTTCAGACACTCCTCTTGGCAGCAGCGTTCAGCACACAGGCCTCACTCATGGCTTAGCACTTTCGGGGACAATAACAGTCGGCAAGAAAAGTAACCCCCCCCGTGTTACAAACCAAGCCCACGGCGCGGCCTTTGATCCAGTGGTAGGGAGCTTAGAAAGGCTTTCGGAAGAATGAATCCTATATGGTGTAAGCGCAGGGCTTCACTGTGTTTACAATACAGTTAGGATCCCTCCATCGACTACGGCATGCACAGGCAGAAACACATTCTCATGCTTTAAGCAGTCTTTTGTGTTTATAGTTGTTTACTGCTGTTACGCTGTTATGAAAATGATGTTTAAGCTGGATGTGTGGGTTTGTAAATGTGGGAACTTATAGGAAAAAACCACAGACTGTAGGTAAAAGACGGCCATGTCCACTGTGACATCACTCATTGCTTTTGGACTCTGAATTTTAACGTGAGAGTTTATGGGGATCGACTCACGTTTGGAGTCAAGCGGCCTTGATATTGCTGCTTATGAGAACCCACCACTTTATTTCACGCAGGAGACTTTTTGCATGTTGTCTATAAATTTTAAGGATTTTAAATGCCATGGCAACATTGCCTCTGTCGCCAGCAAAGTAAATACCCGTTCCTTCTTCAAAGGCTCGTGAAAGTGATGCGGAGAGGAGAAGAGCAAACTGGAGGGAAATGTTAATGTTCAGTGGCACTCTGGCTACTCTCAGTCTGCACGCTCTGCTTCCTGAGAGTGCCCTCCTAACTCACGGACAAGTGGCAATGAATCTGTCAGGCCTGAGGTGGCTTCCATTAAGGGTCTGTTAAAAAAAACAAAGGAGAAGGCTGTTTAGTTTGGAGTTAGTTCTTTAAGAAAGGACTCGGTTGTAAAGGGCCGACCTCTTCACCTCGGCCAGAGCATTAGTGAGCTGATTTATCTGTTTGAGGCAATTTGCTGCTTCCGTTTTTTTTTTTTTTTAAACGTTCTCTAGTCTTTCAAATAAAATGTAAAATCAGATGTCCCTCCTTTGAGGTACTCACAATGAACTTATACTCAACTCTGCGCTTTCCTGTTTTTAACCTTTGAAAGATTCACAAATATCTCTTCGTTTATAAGAAGAGCGAGAGTCCTACAG
Organism: Cichlasoma orientale; assembly: GCA_034780415.1. Lineage (NCBI taxonomy): Eukaryota > Metazoa > Chordata > Actinopteri > Cichliformes > Cichlidae > Cichlasoma > Cichlasoma orientale. The sequence continues at coordinate 232,029 of JAVDPK010002906.1, read as the reverse complement.
AAGACCCTACAGAGCCGCATGATTTTAACACCATCGGGGATTATACGAGGAGACAGAAGCATTTGAAAAACCCTGAATCTAAATAAGAACCGTGGCAAGTTCTACAAACTGGGGCAGATGGTGGTGCAATGCTTTGCATCCCTTTCTCTCCTGTATAACGTTGTGGTTTTAAATCTCCCAGTTGGTGCCGTTCCGTCGAGGTCATCAATTAGATTTTCTATTTAAAAACCTCCACGTCTGAAAATTTAAGCCAGGCCTAAAGTGCCTTAAACCTTCACTCTTTCTAATGCCAGCAAAGGACGGCGACTGCAGGAAGAAATCTGATTGATGAGTAGTCTGGGAAAATGACCCTTCAAGCCCGCTCGATCTACAGCCTTCCTAAACCCTTTCCTGATGAGTTTATGGTTTTAATAATTTAGTTTACTGGTTGCAAGCTGCACTAACAGTATTGTTTATCTGCACAAAAAGTGTTGAACGAAGAGGACTTGAGCAATTTTTTATTGTCAGCCAGTGCAGAAATGCCTCAAACCTGCATTCTTTCTAATGGCCAGCAGAGGGCGACTGCTGGCTGCAAAAAAGTCCAATTTATATAGTAATCTATGAGAAAATGACCCCAGTGCTTCCTTGATGAATGAATTCAGTAAAGGTTGTCCTGATGAGCTGAGGGTCTCAGTCACTGGTTTTGAGTCTCATTTAATACAGAATGATGCTAATTGTGAAATTTCCGGTCCCATTTGGAGTAAAGTAGAAGATAAATGCTGAGGCTCTACTGCACAAGCAGGCGGTGTCCTCGGTTTCTCACTTCCTCGTGATGTCTGGTCTGAAAAATCCAAGATGGTGACACAAATTCTCAATTTCACAAACCAATCGGTGATGTCATCGGGGCTGCGCCCATCTTTTACATACAGTTCGTTGTAGTGCATGCTACATGTGCATGCAGGGGTTATTTCCTAGCTTGATCAGGTTAGTTGGTGGGTCCTTCTGCTCCCAGGGGTCCAAAGAAATGAACTCAGTCTGAAGTTGGATGTCAGAAATTTTACATCATTTGATGTGATTTTATTCATTTATTTTTCCTGTGGTAAACTTTCCAGTTGCTGGATTGGAAACATGGAAGCATCTGTCAATGTTCTGCTCAACAAAACAAAAAAAAGATTGTTAGAGAGCAACTGGCCTGTTTTCATCTTAAACTCTGACCTTGGCAAAAGTACAAGAGAGAGAAAAAAATTTCAGAACAAACAACAGCTCCTGGTATTCTCACTTTCCATGTTATGATCTCCTGACACTGGCTTTCCACAGTGCGTGTGTTTCCTCTCCCCGCACTAACAATGCAGCTCAGGAAGTATGTCAGGATAAGGGCCAGACTGTCAGGCTCTTTTTGGTGAGTGCATCCAACTTTGCGGGACACCAACGTAGTCCTGTTGGTCCCAGAAAAGCCAGCTCAGTGTTCAAGAAAGCCGTGGATCTGTGGAAGGGGATTACTGCCCGGGTGTCTTCAAAGGGAACTGCGATGTCCCTCTGGCTGGTGAGTGCTGTTGCGACATGTCATCTTAAACTATGGGTGGTCAGGTTGTTGCTCCCGGTGTGGAGGTCAGTCCAGCGCCAGCACGCAAAGCGCCCAAAGCTGCTGGTTTTGTCTGTTTTAAGGTGGCCGTTTCAACTGCTTTCCTTTTAGGACATTTTTTGACCTCTTTGATTTCTGTTGGTGGCAAAAAACCCTCAATTTGCACGAGGTGTTACGTCCTGGTTAAGCCTGTAAAGATGCTTTTTATGGGCTGAAAAAGTAGAGCGACTCATGGTGGTCCAAAATGTTCATGCCGGACTTTAAAACTGAAAAGTGTAACGCACTGATGATATGATGATCCTGCTCTCAGCTTGAATCTTGGCTTTTGTTTGTTACGTTAGAGAATCGCAGTGACCTTTTGAATAATTGTTATTAACAGGATCTTTCTGTCCACTTCCAAACAGTCTTTAATTGAGGCCGACATCGAACAGGAGACCAGATGACAGTAAAAAGTTTGGTTCAAGCTGATTTGGTATCAAGGTCAATTAGACACAGCTGCTTTATGTGCCGCAGATGATGTCATTTTAACAGCTGAAAGTGACCGGCTAATGTCCCCTCAGCTCCTCTGGCTATTGTTTTGTGCGCCGCTTTCTGCTTAGAGATGAGAACAGGATCAGTTTGTAGCGAATCCATCGCGATCATCCTGAATGACCATCCTTGTCTGCTGCTCGACGTGCAGCAGGTAATCCATCAGTGCATATATTGTCTCCACATTTTTCTCAGGCTCGTTGTTGCACGAGCTTGTAAGAGTCATCAGCTGGAAGGTGTTATGATTGAGAGCTTTGTTTGAAACCTGGTTCAGCTGGTGAGCTTTGAACACTCTCAGAATTACATTAGATAAAGGAAACTGCTGCTAAACAACCCGGTCTCGCAGTATGTCTGCGTGGGTTATGGTAGTCTCTGGAGCTTGATGCTGTTTTTCTGTGCGTTAACCTGATAAATGTTTTTATGACGAGCACTACGTCTCGTTCCGTCTGTCTGGTTTTCGACCTCACTCGCAGACAGTCTGTGCTTCGCCCGTTTGCCCGCAGTTTTCTTTTTTCCCGTCTTTGTCTTTTGTCCCGTCCTCTGATGAGGTGTCCGGACAGTTAATCACTTTATGGCTCCGCAGAACGTGATGACTGTTTTTTACACGGGGCCGTGAGGTGGACTCACACCTGTCATGAAGTCGTCAGTCTCAGCTGAACGCATAAAATCTGGTGTTCCTGGAGCCGGCTCTAAACCGGACCTTCACAGCTTTCATCACCTTGGCCTACATTTTGTTCCTTTAAGCCTCGTCTGGGCTTTTATAAGACAGCTGATGATTGCTGAGCGGCACGCTTACAATAGTTGCTCCAAAGGTGAAGTGGTCGCTGTGCATGCTCTGTGTGCGGCGGCTGCTTGTGTAGATGATAAGTAAAGGTTAAATCACCCGTTCCCTTTTGGAATTTTCAGTTTACTCCCCTCCAAAGGATTGAAGTTGCCAAGGAATCTTTCCTTTGCCAACTTATGGTTTATTAGCTCTACAGTTGCTGTGTATGCATATAAAAAAAATTTGGAAATTTGGGATAAAACTCTGAATAAATTCATTTTATATGTTGAAATGAGAGATTCTTTTAAAAGCTTCTGTCATGCAAGAAAGGTTGACGTCTTCTTGCTTGTCCGTGCAGTATTAGTTTAGCTCCATCTGTAAAGCCTATATAATCCTCTGAGGCATAAGTACCCACAACCCAACCCTGAACCATGCATTTATCAGGATGTGTGAATTATTTTGGCTTTTCCAAACCGCTCTTATGCAAGTTTTTAAATTTTACCCTGCAGAACTTCAGAATTTCAGGATTCTTTGTTTCTCCTTGGAAAACATTAGTATAGGTTAGGGTTTCAGTATCAGTTGGCTGCAGTTACAAACCTGGATCTCTGTAGTTCTTTGTGCCTTCTTTCATCTAAAGAAGCTTTGGGTTAGCAGCTGGGATTATAGCTTTCCTCAAACCCGCATCCCTCATTGTGCTTTCCATTCTGTCACCAATCCACACATGAATTTGCCATGATTGCTAATTTGCCAAAACTGCTCCCATCTGCCGACTTAAGATAGAGGAGTGTTTCTACGGTATGTCAAAAGATGAAATGAGCTTTCACTTAATTCCCACATGGCTCTCTGCCATGTGCTTCAAGCCGCCAAGCTCTCAGTCTCAAAAACGCCTCGGATCAATAATGGGAGGGGCGGCTGGTAATTGCAGCATCAATCACAACCACTTTCGGGGGGGGGGGGGGGGGGCAGAAAAATGAAATTGAAAATTTAAAAAAATGCTCTCCAGTGCAAATGGTATTAATGGCTATTAGTTAGCGTCATTGTAGATTTGTTCTGTCTTGTTGTGCAGCAGTGATGACTAACACACCCTGGCTGTACTTACAGGAATAAGCCACTGCAGCCGTGTGCATACTGGGTACAACCCACACGGTCTGCATGATGTAATTAAGGCTCTGCCAAACACTGGCACTCACTCCTGACAGCTGAAATGTATGTAAAATATGGAATAAGGATGAAAGAACCTGCAGTGTGGCACGGCGTCTGCACTTAATAAGTCTCATGAGCGGGCTGCGGCTGACTGGCGCTGCCCATTGAATGCAAAGTGCTACATTTTCAGTTTTGAGTTTATATGCTAGACGTTATTTTCTTGCCCCGCAGCGCCGTTAGATGTGATGTTCTGGGAAAATAGGATGACGTAATTCTTGAGTGGAGATAAAAGTATAACCCAGACGGCATTGAGACCGTTTTTAGAAATCGACTGCGTTTTTACTGATACACAATATCAAATTAAAGTGATGAATGGATGCCACCAGCTGTGACCAAAACATCCCAGTGACCCCCCCACCCCAAAACCCCCCACCCCACCACCACATTAAGACCATGACTGGCCACTTCCCCTTGTATTCTCCCAGAAACAATGACCCTTCACTCCCTCACCTCTTGTCTGGTTTCCTAGAATGGACAACAGAGCTGACGTTGCCAGATTGAGACTTGAAACCAGCCCATTGTGTGTCCCACAGAGAGGCAGGAAGTGTGCATAGTGTTGTCCCTGTGCCTTCTCTGGAACTTGTCTCGCTTTGCCAGTATTGTGCAGGGCTAAAGCGCTCCATTGGTGGGTGTAATGGTGAGACGTTGCCTTCACCTGAGTGCCTGTAGTGGCTTCACTCTTTTTTTTTTTTTTTTTTTTTTTTTTTTTTTTTTTTTTTTTTTTTTTTTTTTTTTGT
>JAVDPK010002906.1:196881-219419 GCA_034780415.1 Cichlasoma orientale | reverse complement strand
AAATAAAAATTGTCTACCTCATTTTAAGTTATCGTACGATTAATTGATTTATTGTTTATCGCGACAGGCCTAATTGTCCGCGACAAGGTACATTGTGCTGCACTGAAAACTTGTGTTAACCGATTGGCACAGATGCCCATAGTTTCCGTGGAAGCTGCGACTTGTCTGCAAACGCTCGCCAACTGCTCGCTGAGCGGCAGTTAGGCTGAACTGCAACTGGAAACTGGAAACTGAGATTTCTTGCCTTCAGAGTTAATGTTGTGCCTTACTGCTGCAACGATCACATTTCTAAAGGCGCTGCTTTTACTTTGAAGGCAAAGGGTCTATCACTTGGCACGAAGTTGGCATTTTCCATGCAAGCTAGGGGCACCCTCTTTGTAGCTGATTTCTCTCTGCGACTGCCAGCAACCACTCACCAACTGGTCTCTAGGCCTGTGTGACTGAGGCCTTACTCACCTGGTTAAATTGTATTAAAGCTTAAATGTATTATTTGAAGTGCCTCCACCCCGAATGATAATTGGGTGCCACACACGTGTTCATAGTGTTGGTGCCTGTTGCAGCGTTTTTAATGCAATAGTCTGACAAATAAAGTGGCGGCTGTTCCAAGATGTCTGTGCTTCACTTTTGCTGAGGAGGCTTTCCATTAAAAAACCTGAACGTCAGATGCTGAGGAGAAAAGACTAGAAAACATAAAGAGTAGGTGTCTATTTTTGACGTCTAAAGTGATTGAGAATGTGAGGAGAAATGCCAGGGAACATTTAGCTCAAGGGTAAGTAAAGACAGTTTATAAAATATTAAAATGACTCAATATAGAAATACACAAGGAAAGCGTGCAGAGGAGCGAGATGGACAGTGGGAGGGAGGTGGGAGGTGAAGTGCCATGGATGCTGTGGGGGACGAGCAAGGAGGGGTGAACTCGAGGGATGAATGAAATTAAAAGTGGTGAGGTTTAGAGGGCTAAGGAGGGAGGGAGACATGGGATGAGAGAGAGAGGAGGCGCAAAAGAGATGGATAATAAGTGGACTATACCCCCTCCCCCTTTGCTCCCTTGGAGAGGTAGGGGCAGCCTGACCCCCCTGGTTTAAAAAAAAAAAAAAAAACCTTTGTGAAACTTTCCCCGGCAGAGAGAAAGGGAGGCAGACCGAGGGCAGAGGAAAGGAGAGGCAGTCAGGATCCAATTTAGAGGAGAGACAGAGAAGGAAAACAGCAAGTCAGAGCGTGAGGAAGAGGCAGAAAGCAGAGGCTGTGTTTGTGTCCAGGACAGTCATGGCTTTGCAGTGTCGGGCAACTCTTCTTGTTGGATTAAACTTAAGGAAGCCCACTGGTCTGTAGCAGCAGCAGCATCATCACTCCTGTCAGTCACCATGCCGTCTGTCTCCCTCAGCCTGCCGACGGCGCTGGCCGGACCTGCGCGCACCTGGGTCTGCCTGTCCTGCATGTTCTGGGTGAGAAAAATCTTCAGTCAGATATTGTTAGCAGCATAATGAGTGCACAGGACACGTCTGACCTTTTTGCATGATTTGTCTGCACCTCATGTGTCATAGTGGACTCCTGAGTGTGAAAGTCAGCGTGTTGACTGACACGGGACAGAATTAGAGTGGTGATGCAGTGGGCACAATATTTTCTGACATTTGCTGGCTTATGTTTCAGATTATTTGGAAACCCTAGTCAGGGAGTCTGTTGGGTGGTCTGCTCGTCGGGGGCTGGGTGGAGGACTGGGACCCCGGCTGTGGGGGGCCTTGGCACGGTGACACATGTGAATGTGGGAGATATCGTGAAGGAAAACGGGAGGGTGTGCAAACGCGAGACAAACCTCTGCATTGTCCTCTCCCTTCAGTAACGTGTCCTACGTTTTCTCTGCACTTCGTGCACCCTGAAAACTTTCCCGAGTCGGATTAAATCCGTCTCCTCCTGCTCTCCTTCCTCACCCTTTCCCACTCCCTCACTCCCCCTGTGTCCCGCTCCGTTTCGCACTAGGTGGTTGGGACACAGCTATTTTTTTTTTGCTTTCTCTTGTATAATTCAATCTGCCGCGCATTCCCGCTCACAGTGAGGGGTTGTTTGTGCACTTGTGTGCCCTCTGGTCAGTGTTTGTGTGTGTGTGTGAGTGTCCATCCTAAATGTGCTGTGACTACAGTCTCGACATGTCTTAAAACACTGAGTGCTTTTCCTAATTTGTGCTGATATGAAAGGACATTCCTGGCTCAAATATACAACATTGCTTGCTTCTCTCCACTTTTTTTTTTTTTAGCTGAATAGAGGATGAAAGAGGAGACTGGTTTGAATAGACCATTGAGATCCATCCTTCCCCATTCTGCAGCGGTCCTTTGGGACATGACTGCACACCGCTGGCAGAGCTGCAGTTCTTGGCGAGAGGACTGGATAATCTTACAGAGCTCTTCATCAGTTAATTACCATTCTTTCTTTTGAGGAGCGGGAGGCGAGGTGAAAGGAGGGGGGGTTGTAAAAGAATCTCAAAGCCCCCCAGCTAAGCTCTGGGTCACTGATTGACTGCATCAGAGTAGTGTATGACAAAGCGAGCTCACTTAAGGGGGCGGGGTTCAATCTGAGCCCCAGTGTTAATAGCAGATCTTTGTTTGGTGCTAAAATGGCCCTAATTTGGGCACACCTTATTCCAGCAGTCTGCTGTTAGGGTTCACACGAGCTTTTCACTCCTGACCCGCTCGCCGGACAGTCGTAGCTTCAGAGTTCCCGTCCTTTCTCACCTTTTTGATGCTGAGCGAGGGGGCGTCAGTGTCCGAGTATGTCTGTAACATTCTAAAACGGACAGCGCCACTTAAGGCCGTGATTGATCTGAGGAGATGCTGAGGTGAGAAAAGAGCCGAGTATTAAATTCCACTTCCTGACTGTGAAAATGTGCGGTTCTCTCCCCTCTCTGCGATGACCTTTGACCTTTTGAAGGAGACGGTTTGTAAAAGCTATAAGCATTTTCATTTTTGAAGCACTGTTGGACGAGATATCTTAGGAATACCTGTGGCCTCACACTTGAACAATTTCTTTTCCAAGATAAAAAATAAAAACAGAAAAGGACTGTCCCGATGATATTTTGATGATTAGGTCTGCATACTGCACACATCCTCCTCGAGCGGATGGGAAAGTGAGTGCAGCTGCAGAAGCTCTTATGGAGAGGCTGGTCTGTGGAAGAGAGTGAGTTCAGATTCAGGAAACAGATCCGCTTCTTAAACTAGACGAGATCTGTTCCTTCGCCTGGCTTCCGGTGGGGAGGGCTTCCTCCTGTCAGAGCGGGATAAAGGAAGATTTTTTTTTTTTCCAGCATGGAAGCTGTAAGAAAACGCTCAGGGAAATCTAGGAAACGGCAGGAACGACTTGAAGGACGCAGGAAATGAACGGAAGATGCTTTGGGCAAAAAGGAAGGGCAAAGTAAACGTGGATGGCGAGAAGGACCTTGAAAGAGGACCTTCAGTAGAGTGCTGACCCTCCGCCAGACACTTTAAATAATTAATGAATGCCAAAAACGGATTTTTTTTTTATTTTTATCAGGTTTCTCTGAGAGGCCCAGAAAAGCAATGAAATGCCCTTTACCAGCCCACAGCCTATAAAGTTTAAAGGCCATGCAAATCCTGTTGACATTCAAGAGCAGCAGGTTATTAACACACCAACTTATTGTGGCCTTTACACCAAACGGGCACATTGATAGGCTGTGTGCCCGAGTGTTGGTAGCCTCGGATCTAACTATAACCACAGCCTCATGTTGCAGCCTCACGCTTCTGTCAGAGCGGTTATTGACGTCGGCCAAGCCTTCATAGTTTTGAGGGATCAAAGAGCTCCTCGGGACGATCGATATCCATTAATGTACGCTCCCTGTGGGGTCAGAGTTGGGTCTCCAAAGGATTGTTCTGGGAATTTGTGTTATCTCAAGAATGTTTGGTTGGTTGTCTCTTTTGACTCGACTTGAAAATCAAGACGACCCCCAAGCCTGTTTTATTTCACCCTGGCGGGGATCTTGTGCCGCTTCACTTGTCTCATATCAAAGGTCTCTCAGGTCCTTGTGCAAGGTGCATGGTCCCAATGCTGGTGCCCACTTGTGTAGGTCCTTGGCTATGCAGCGAGAGGGATTTTGGGTGTTCAACCAATGCACAGGCTATGCAGACGCTCTTGCATCTTGCGTTTTCCAAAAAGCCAACAGCTGCTGTGACCTGGTTGAAAAGTTGGCTCGAGCAGGAAAAAAACATTAAATAGCAATAAAACATAGATAAGAAGCCAAAAATTGGCGCAGACGGCTCATATTTTTGATACTGCATCCAAGTGAAACTTCACAGCTGCAACACATAGGAGCGGGTTAGCAAATCTCTGTGTAGCACCTACAGGCTACCGCTTCACTACCGCGGTGGACGCTTTACTTTTGGCCATTTCCCGTCACACGGTCTGAGCTCATCCTCTTTTCCGCTCTCCCTTTTGTGTCTCTTTGTGCTAATAGTTAGTCCCCCCCCCCCCCCCATCCCGGTTCCTGAGATTACCTCTGATTGGAGAAAAGTGTTCCACATGTGTGGCCCCCTTTGAAAGACCTCACCATTTCTAACCGTAACATCTGCGTTTATGTTACCCCAAATATTTTTCTCTCTCTGGAGTGAATTTGCCTCGCAGTTACACTCTGGGTTTGATGCTCGCCCGCTTGTTGACGTCTCGGGGAGTTTTGTCATCTTTGTCTTTGTGTGGCTCCTTCTCTCGGTGGTGACTTGGATGAAAAATCGCCAACAACAAAAAGGGGAAGTTTAACCCTTGCTCGCTGATTTATGAGTTGTTGAGCTTTGTGTAATACCCCCACCTACCCCTTTTGGTCCGGAGGGACCCCTTCAGCTTTGTCCGCGCTTCACTGGGCACATTGGCTTTAAACCTCCCATGGTATTCTGATTTTCCCTGATGGGAGGTTTGGAATTCAGAAATTTGACTGGATTTCCTTATTTTCCTCTGCCTAATCCGGGGATACTGACTTCTAACCTGCAGTAAAGTTAATCTGCATTTTCATTGGTCATATAAGTTTATATTAACTCATACTTTAGCCCTGAAGAAGTCAATCCAATGCTGTGCACTAGTGTTAAATGAAAAATGGCCAGTGATCAAAGGAACACCTGTTGTTCACCTGCGTACCTGCTGTAACCTCTCTGCTCTTAACTGTTCCTGTATGTCTGTGATTAGTGTTGGATTTCTGTGCTCCTACCTCACCTACAGTTTCCTTATTTCTCCCCTCTGTCCTGACGCCCAGTAATACTGTATTATCTCCGGATTATCTCATCAGACATCACGCTGCTAAAACATTTATATTCGATTTAGTACAATATTACTCCCTCTAAAGAGCTTAACCCACTCCGCCTCCCAGAAAGTGTAATACTTGTCCTTTTCACCTCTGCTTATGCCCCGTGTCATGCCCATCACATGGTCTGTTCATGCCAGAGGTCAGTCATGACTGGGTTTTGTTGCATTCCTGTAAAGCTTCTGCTTAGCCCAAACATCCAGCACTCAGTCCCCATGATTCTGGTGACCCCATGACCTCTTGCTGCTGTTAATTTACGATTAAAATTACCTTTAACCAAATGCACTGGAGCCTTTTTGGCTTTTTGGCTGTTAAGTCAACCCTTTCTTGTATTTTTTTTAGGTACCATCATGCGTAACTCAAGTCCTCACACCCTTCACTCTCGCAGCACTCGGCACCATTTTCTTACCTTTTGTCTGCCTCTCTGGGTTCGCTGCTGTGCTCGGCAATAATTTAATGCAGGTGACCTCACTCAAGGAAATGCCGTAGACTCTTGGGGACACGGAGGGTCAAAGGTGAACATTTGAGAAGTGGAACAACAATGAGGACTATGGTTTTTAGTGTGTGTAGGTGTTTGAACCTGGTACTAATTAAGGCCGCTAACAGGAAGCTTATTGTGGTGCCTGGGGGCACAATATTAATCTGTAACTTTGTTATGCGGTCACCAGTGATATGGAAGTTTGGAGAAAGTATAAAAACAAAGCTTTTTTTTTTTTAAAAATTGGGTCATGTGATCATTCATTTTTAGGCTTCGGTTTGAGTTCATTTCGTGGTTTTTCTTTGGGAAAAATCTTCAGGTCTGATCACATGATGATGATGATGATGATGATTGGGTCATAAAGAAAAAATAAGCCATTACTCTGATGTACTTCCATCTCATTGCTAAACTGAACACTAAACATTATACCTCTCACCAGACCAGCGTTTGAACCAGGCATTAGCGGCACCGCACGGGATGGAAAGATGAAGTTGTGTTTCGGTAATGTGAACATCTGTTTAATTGGTTTTGGCCTCGGTTTAAGAATTGTTACCCCCCCCCCCCCACACACACACACACACTAATTAAAGAGACCTCTGTTGAACCCCGTCGGCTCACAGTAGGAACCTGATTGAGAGAACAACGTCTGAGAACCTTTTAAAGGTTTACTGTCCTGTTTATCGACCATGTTTAGTGCTGAAAGTCACCTTATATGGATATGCTTCACATCTCACGTGTGCAGTAGAGTCATCGCAGGCCAAAACATTCCTTACATGCACATGTAAACTCAAATTTTTTTAAGCATTTCACTGCCAGAGCAGAACTTAGCAGCCAAGTTAAACTCCTGTAAATGTATTTACTTTTTTTTTTTTTTTAACACGGCAACACAGCACAAACACAGTTTAAAAGCCAGGAAACATGTCACCTTTTTTTTAATCTGATTCCAGAAACTGAGCACATTTCAGTCTGAGAAGTCTGACATCACGATAAAGAACTCTGCAGAGATTAAGAGCAAGAGCGAGGAGCTTTCTCCTTAACTTTGGGTTTTACTTTGCTAGCTGCGCACTCACTTCTTAATGCCACGATAACCTCCAGCTGTGGACGTGATCTGAGACCTCCTGTGGTTACTTATGCATTCAAGTGTGAGGCCAAACAACGCTCATTGGAAGTGGCGCTGACGGCATCATGCTGTGCTGCCTGTGCATTTATCCAAAGGGGATGGGGACTTCCAGATTTTTTTAAAAATTATTTTAATTCATGCACAGGTGGTTGACTTAGTTCATGGTGTTGCTGGAGCTATGAGTCATTTCTGATTTTCTTTGTGTTTTAGGCGAGATTTTGGTTGGGAAGAGCAGAAGAAGCTCCCTCTCAGGAAATTATAAGATCGGCTCGTGAGAACAAAGTCCCCCCAAAGACATGTCATCCCCATTCTTCCTGCAGAACATTCTGGGGTTATGGTTTTAGTTTCACCCATTTCATCCAAGTGCCTGTGCCTCTGCCAGCCCAGCACGACACGGCGCACATGCTGTTTCCCTCAGCGGTTCGCTCCTGTGATGAACTTTGGCCGTCTTTGATTAAACCCATTTTTATCCCCCTGAATCTAAACTTTTGGCAAGCACTGGCTGTCTCTTTATTTTGAGTTTGTAGCCGTCCGTGTTCCGCACGTATAATTTATTTTCATAGGCTGCTATATGACAACACTGCGAGCTGTTTGCTTTAGACAGAAAGTTTATCTCAGGCGATTTTGAGATTTTCTGTAAAAACAAATGAAGCAGAAATTTTATGACTTGCTTAATATGGATTTGTTGTAACATTTCGAAACAGATACCTGAACCCAGGCCAGGAAGTGATACTGTGATTGTGTTACAGCAGTAATAAAGAATTCCTTTTGAGGTTGCAGACCGCACACAAAAAAAAGCGAAGCTCTGCAGCGGTGAAGAATTAAAACACGAATAAGCAAAGCGGGACGAACAGTTTGAAGCTAAATGCGTTTCTTGTTACTTTATTAAATTCATGAGTCATCCATCCATCCATCCATCCATCCATCCATCCATCCATCCATCCATCCATCCCTCTTCCGCTTTCCAGGGTCGGGTCGTGGGGGCAGCAGGCTGCGCTCCTCACCCTCTCTCTAAGGGAGAGGCCAGCCACCCTTCGGAGGAAGCTTATTTCTGCCGCTTGTATTCGCGATCTCATTCTTTTGGTCACTACCCAAAGCTCGTGACCATAGCTGAGGGTAGGGACGTAGATCGACCAGTAAATGGACAGCTTTGCTTTTACACTCGGCTCCCTCTTCACCACGACAGACCGCATCACTGAGGACGCACCCCGATCCATCTGTCGAGCTCCCGTTCCCTTCTTCCGTCACTCGTGAATAAGACCCCGAGATACTTGAAATCCTCCACCTGGGGCAGCAACTCGTCCCTGAGCCCTGAGTGGGCACTCCACCCTTTTCCAGCTGAGGACCATGGCCTCAGACTTAGAGGTGCTAATTCTCATGAGTAGTGTAGTGTATGTTTTCTGTTCTGTTAATCCAGTTTTTGTAATTAATCAGTGAGGAATGTGGCTGCACATTTTTTGTCATTTTTTCTGAAGACTGTTTTAACAACAAATCAGTTATTAAGGATAGTTTATTTTACAACTATAAAATCATTGTACACATGAACCCTGAACTTTCTAGGACTTACCTGACTGAGGTGCATGTTGGAATGCATGTGTATAACGCAGTCGGATTGAACCTGCCAAAGCCCGTGTGTTAATGGATTGCACCAGGATAATAATCCTAATCCTGATAATCCTCTGCATGCTTTTTGGGAGTGACATGTCACTAATTGAGACATCAAGGTTGTAACATAGGAGAGCTGCCAGAGCTATCGTGTTTCTGACACATGCTTAATGACATATGTGCTAATGTTAATTTGGTACGACGTTCCAGTGTCTTTTTAAGACCATTTTAACACACTAACCTTTGCTAATTGGCAATAAACACAGTTATAGCACAGCTGTGATCTGAAATTTGACCTGGTGGTAGCACAAGCCCGAAGGCCCAAGGGACCGCTGATGATGATGATGCAACTCAACTGTGGCGACAGTGCTTAGGCCATTTTTCACTGCAGGAACTAGTGGGCTGCTTCATGGCAGTCTGCACCTGGTGCATGTCTTTTATCACTAATTGCCCCCGCAGCTCAACTTTTTCAGGGGCACTTTAGGTGTTTTGTGAGTCCATTAGTTTCTACATTGCAATGGAAACAGAGTCTGAAAGAGCTAGTTACTGTACATGAACCTGCAACCAGGTCGTTGTGTTGCAGATTTTCTGCCCAGGTCCCTCTTGCAAATGAGATCTAGATCTCAATGGGGTTTTACCTGGTTAAAGGAATGAATGAACCTCCTGCAAAAGTTAAGGCAACCTTGCATTCCCGCACTTGAAAGGCGCCCAGTGTTTGTACAAAATTCTATGGCTTTAAATCCAATATCTGTACAACTGTACTATGTTTTTATTGTAAAAACTTTTACTACGTTTACACCAAACATCCACCCTCAGATAAAACCGATTTTGGAAACACGCTGACCTAGTTTCAGTTTGAAATCTCCAGGACTGAGTTTTAGTCTCAAAGTCTCAACTTTGGCAAACAATGTTCCCAGCACCACTATAATACGTCAGAGTATTGTCATTACTACAACCGCTTTAGACTCGTGTGTTATTTCCAGCAACAGTTCCACCTCATCTTTGGTCCAAGCAAAGCAAATCTCTGTCTGTCTCTGTAGTATTTTAGACGAGCAACCAGCCCTCTGCATCCTGTTTGCACAAAGGTAAACAAACATGCATGCTATCTGTGAATGGGCCAAATAAAATGGTTACAGTGTGTCTGTGCTCTCATCTTTTTCTCTTTTCTTGCCCCCCCCCCCCCCCCAAAAAAAAGGTCATGACTGGTTTCTTCCTGTTAAAAGGGAGTTCTTCCTTCCCACCATTGCCAAATGCTGCTCACAAGATCATTCTAGTTAACTTTATGAAGAACCTCGAGATGCCTGCTGCTGCTGCTGTTGTTGTTGTTGTTGTTCTGCATTAAAATTCAGGACTGTCTTTCTTTACCATAAAGGAATGAATTGCCAAGATGAAAAGTCACCGATTGTGTCACTCTTGTGTTTTGGTAGGAGGGCTGACCACCCCCATTGCTCTCTCTGCTGCTCAGAAAGTTGGTTGAATGAGTACCAGATTGTGACAGCTTAGGAAAGATGACTGCTGTGTGTTACTCTAATGCCAATGCTCTGTGAAAAAAGAAGGGATTTTTTTTCCCCCCTCCTCTTTACTTCTGGATGACTAATTTCCTCCGTGGGATCCACCTCACTGAGATGAAATGCCTGTAGAGTCAGAGGAAGTAAAGAGGAGGAAGGAGAGACTGGACTGGAATGCCTGGGGTGCATTTTTTTGCCCCCCAAATGAAAAGCAGGTGACTGTTCATTGTAAGACTATTTGGTTAGTGGGAACCGGAGAGCGGAAGGAAAGACTTGGGGGGTGGGGTGGGAGGGGGGAGGGGGGGCTCTCCTCTTTCTGGTATTTAGCTGTGAATTGTTGCTCACTGCACTTGTTCTGGAGTGGGCTGCTGACAATTAGGGGATTCAGAGAAACTCCATTCTTCAACTGTTGAATGTATTGGAACATGCCAATAAGAATAAGGGGGTTAATTGGAGCCAGGCTTGTGTTATGTGCTCTCAGTTTCTCCTCAAGAGTTGACCAAGAAGTCATTACAAAGCTATCTGGATGAGCTACGTGGAAATATATTGTTAAGTTGCTGTTCTGTCGTTGGCCTATGAAAGTATCAACAATGTGCTGGTGGCAATGGAAAATCAAACCTCTGCTTGACGTGCAGTTTTGAAGTGTTTTTCTGTTTGACTGAAGCTGAATATTAGTTTTATTGAGGCTGAGTAAATGACAGAATAACGCTGCTAAAAATTAATTAAGTAATTAGCATCATGTGTGAAAGGAGGCGACAGCTAAACAGCAGCCTAAAATCTAAAATTATTCAGCTCACAAATAAACTATTATCAGCATATTTTCACATTCATAAGGCTGGAAATGACAAATTAATTGCACTTAAACTAAAAAAAAAAAATAGAAAGAAAATCCAATAAACTTTTTGATGGCAGCAGCACCAGGAGTTGCAGGATGGGCTACACATCATTAAAGCAGATGCACTTTGTGTGCAGAACAATTGAGCTTTTTCAATACAGTACCAAAGGCAGTACCAAAGGCGTGTGTATATTTGCACAGGGGTGGCTCAGTTTCATCCTTTTCGTCTGAGCACACAGCTGTGGTTGAGATCACCAAAGCCCCTCCCACCTACCGTTCAAGCCGTCTGATTGCAAGCGGCAGCCAATCACGAGAAAGTGGACTCAAAGGAAGCGGAGCGGGCTTGTTTCAGACAGATGATGAACTGATGGTCTGCCCCAAAGTCCAGTTTAGGATAAATGAGGATTATTTTGAGCTGTGACTCATGCAGAGCTACTCTAGAAGAGTCCTGAAGCTATTTCGGCTGTAGCATTAACATATTTCAACAAGCTTGTACAGGCCCTTAGGCATCAGATTACTGGTAACATTAGCAGTCTTTTCCCATCAGTCCAAAGGCAGCATTTACTTTCATCACCGGGTTAGAGGGCGCATTACAACATTTAGCACCACTTTATAGGCAGCATTTGCATTTGGCAGTTTCCCTCTGGTTTCTCAACTGAAGTTTTAGTGCTGCTTAAATTATCTGCTTTTTTGTGGCTTTGTATGAGTTGGCTAGTGTCAAAGCGCGACTTAGTTTTTGTGTGACCCCCATTTAAACCTGCTGTTAGTCATACTTCACTCTGATTGGCTGTATATTATTGGCACCAATCAAAAATATTTACTACACTTTGCATCCACTGTGAAAGGACACAAAGTTTCCAGGAAAATAACTTTTTTTTGGTCCTTATTATACAGTATACAACATCTCAGCTTCATGAATGAAGTGTGTGTCAAGTAATACTTGACCATGTTTGTCTGCATGTGATTTAGACTTTGAATCTGCTCTTTAAATGTGTCGCAGGCCCTCAGTCTCACATCTCTCCTGGATACTGGTGCATTTGCTGTGTGATAAAGCAGAATTCACCAAACTGTCTTTAACACTAGAATCACAGCAAGGATTTAATTGATTAGTTCAAGCTGGCAGCCTCTCTGCCTTTTTCCCATGGTCTTCCAATCACAGCAATTTTAGTTGTTTATAGTCACATGACATCATGAGGGGAGATGGAAAGCGTATAGGGGTTGAGGCTGCTTTGGATTTATAGCTGGTGTTGGGGAAAGGCTCGAGTAGGAAAGAGGTCAGGCACTGGGGAAGAGGTCAGTTGTCCTTTGCCAGCCGAGGAAGATGAAGAATAGCAGCCTTGTAAACAGGGAGGGGGAGGGGTGGGGGTCACAAAAGCAGAAGAGGGTCTTGAGAAGTCTTTCAGAAATTCTGTTTTCAGTCATATGAAATTAGTTTTGCTTGCACACTCATTGAGTCAGCGAGCATTACATGTATATGCACACAAACAGATGGAGACATGCGGTGATCACCCCAGCGCGTCTTGTTAAAATGTCCATCCATGCATATGGTGTCCCATATGAGAGACAGCAGTGTGCTGGCTGGCCGATTAACCCAGTTGACTGGAGAGGTCTCGGTTAGTCCTTTGGCCTCACCAGGACGAACAGTAGTGTCTGATTGGTGGGGGGTCAATAATGAAGCACTACACTGGTTGCATTTGGGTGAGTGGTGTGATTTATTACTTTCTAGGACCAGTTAAAGTGGGAGAAGTAGAAAGTACCAAAGACTTCTCTATTCTCATGTACTCTGGGATTTCAGTGTGATATTTCAGGGTGACGTGTAGTAGCTAGTCAGGTAATGGGTGACATTTCAAAATTCTGGTGCTGCATCTGGGTTTAAGCCTCTGCTGTGTGAGACATCAGAGCCACTGAAAGCCAATGACAGTCGGCAACTTCCAGCAACGACGGCCAAAATAACCAATGGCAATGCAAAGTGGGCGTGTCCCGTGTTAAACTTGAATTTTGAGGTAAGCGATTAGGATACAGTTGAGTGACATATGTCATCTTATTCTTTCAAACTTTATTGATGTATTTTTCTTGTCATATGATGGTCCTTGTCTCTTCTGATTTAGCACACATCTAACTTGATTATTTAACCAAATGTTACTACTAAACAATGGGTTTAGTAGATATGGAAGTTATAGAAGAACTTGATTACTTTTTTTCTTCTTTAGATACTGTATTTCCTAGTCTAGTTTATCTAGTTTACTGCTATCTTCTACTCTCCTTAACCCTTTAACACAGCGTATCACCACTGTTGCCATTGGCTAATTAAGGAAAGTAGCTATTGGCTGTGCTAGAAGACGCCATATGATGTCATCACATGTAATTCAGGCTGTAGAAGAGCAGAAAAACCTCTTTGGAGAGACAGAAAGTGAGGAAAAAACACCCTAAATATGTTTAGAACTACAAATGAACTTTATGAAATAACATCATGACTTTAATGCTTTGCCTAGACCCACATTACATAAATGTTGTCGAAGCGAGGTTCAGGCAACGGCAAAGCGTATGAAGGATGTATGTACACAAAACACGGCAACAGTGGAGGATTTCAGGTTTCCGGCCTATCTCCAAAACTCTCCAAAAGTCCCCGACATTACCGGAAAAAGTTGCTAAATTTGTCGCTAGTCGCTTTTTGGAAAATCCAAATGGTTTCTGAAAGCCGAGAAAGACTAGGATGGCTCGCCCTGGTGAGCGGAGCTAGGCTTGTGTTCTTTTTCTCTTTCGTCATCACCAGGCTGAAGATTTAATGTCTTATAACCCCCATTAAATGTTAGCATGCTAAACTGCAAAGTTGCGATCGTGAACACTGTGCTTAGTAAACATAAATCTGTTAGCATTGTCACATTTGGACTGTGTCGAGGCCACAGGCTGATGGTTTTATTTTATATTACGATATTCACGTTCATTACCTCGGCCAAGGAGGTAATATTTTGGTGGCGTTTGCATCGTTTTATCTGCAAACACGATAGCTTGAAGAGTTTTGAATGAATTCAGCTACAGCTGTGTAATCAAAGTAAACATCTTCCACCCTACCCTTATCGGATTGTTACTTTAAGAAGTTTGTAGTGCAGTATGTTTAAAAAGAACAAAATGAGTATATACAAAATACAATACTATTCCCTCAAAAGTAAATACTGCCCAGAGAGTGAGCTGCCCTGGCAGAGGTTTACACTCTCTGAGTGCTTCCTGTTTTATTGTCTAGCTTTGTATCTGTTTATTAAACTACTTCTCTGAAAAGGAAATTTTCTCATATTAACATTGAAGATCTTAACTGTGAATTGACCAACAATTTAGTAAAATCATCTAAGAGACCAAACTTTGCTTTTTTTTTTTTTTTTTTTTAACTTTGTTTACTTTTGAACTTTACTGCTTGTTTCTCTGAAAGAAGATGAACAGTATTAGTACATGTTGTATTTTCCCCCCTGATGGTTGCATAATTGAACTGAACAGGAAGGCCAAGTGTGAGAGGTGTGTGTGTGCCCATACAGACATGGTTCAGTGTGTACTGTATGTGAGGTAATGCATGAAGTTCTGGATGGGAGTGCCAGTGTAATCAGAGGTGAAATCAGCATATATGTGTGTGTAAATAGGTCTCCGCATGAGTCACATGTGGGAAGCAGTCGAGGGAATAGTTTTGAATTCTAAACTTAAGGAGAAAAACAGCCTCTCGGTTACCTTATTCAGCGGGAATGTCTGTCGCCAAGCAGAGTCTGGAAGGGTTTATCTCCGTACTATAACATTACCTAATACATGCTGAAGCTGTGTGTACAGTATTATTTTAAAACTTTATATCCGTTACAAGATAAACAGTGCTATCTGACATCTAAAACTGGACAAATGCATTTCAAATGTTTTTTTTTTTTATTCTCAAATTTGAGTTTAATTTCCCCGCCATTAATCAAATTATGGTGATTGCTGTTACGTGACGAGGTCATATTTCTGTAATTGTACATTTACGGTACATGGACAACAGTGTTTCTCCTGCCATTGCTTTTGGGAGATGGCCCGTGCCCCCAGTTTGACCGGTTATCCTCCCATGAAACCAAAAAAAGCCTTTATCCACTGCTTTTGCTGTTATAGTGGTCAAAATTTTTTTAGTTTGTTTAGTTTGTTTTTTTAAAGACCTTTTATAGACCTGCAATATAATAAAGTATACAAGACGTTTAATATGGGGACACGATGCAAGCAGTCACCTGTCTGCACATGGACTGCACAGATGTTTGGATCTGTTGTTGAGGGGTGGCTGAGTGCAGCTGTGCAGTGGTCACTGGTTGTAGCTGCCTCTGATGAACATGTCGACCCAGCATGTCTCAGGCATGTTCAATGGGAGACGTATCAGGACTAAATGCTGGCTGAAGAAGTATTTGGATATGCTGCTGATCGAGAAGGGCCTGCCCTACTCTGGTAGTGTTGAGGTGGGCATTGTCCTGCTGTACCAGCCATAGTGCGGGTGCTGCTACTCCAATATCAGATCAGAGATTGCGCTGTCATGGACATGCAAGGCTGCAGCAACAGTTTGGACACGCGTGCCAGCTTTCAGCAACGCCAAAGCCCGACCTTGGACGACACCAGCCAGTCGCGGCACAGTGGCACTGATGAAAATACTGAGCATATACTGGTTTTTGTGGTCCGAGACCACCGGCTTGAGAATGCTGTAAACTGAACCAGTTCTGAGGTGCACAAGTGACTTCATTAGTGTTCGATAAATTACTGTACCAGTCCCATCACTGACAGAACAAATCATCCCAAACTAAAAACTACTCACAGAAGAGATTAAAATGATGTACTGAGAAATGTATTTAAAACAAAGATGAAAAACATATGCAAAACATTGTTAAAGTGCATGATTTGAAAATGATAAAAGATTTACCACAAAGTGCTTTTCATGCCTGCAGCACGATGTCATCAAGACTATTTAGAGGCAACGTGTCAGTCTAGCAGTCAAGAAAAAGTAGCGACAATTGTGGCAATGTATTTGATCCCAAACCATGATCTTGATCTAAATCTCAGTTTAAAAAAAATCATATTCCATAATTGAAAACAATGGAGGAGAATTTGTGTCAAGAAACACACAAAAAATGGAATATTTTAAGATTAAATATCACAAAATGCCTTGGGACAATGTTGGCTATTTAGAGATTAGTACTTTCTCCTCTCCTCTGCTCTCTGTTTCACCTCATATATGTGAAAGCAACAGAAAGAGCAAAGCACAGGAGAGACAGCTTCTGGAGTGAAATTGGTGACGTGAGAAAAATGAAGGGGCAAACCCAAACATACTAACAAAGATGAGACTTTGAAGAATATGTAAGCGCTGGAGAGGTAGAAGATGCTAAGTGAAGACCTTCCTTTTCTTTTTGGGACTTTTAGGAAAGAAAAGTATAAAATGAGGGTGGAATGAGTGAGTGGTGGTCGGGCATTTCTGCATGTATGTGTGTGTGAATGTGTGATGGAAGAGTCTGTTCATCTGTGTGTATGTGTTTGCACATCTTTATGCACGAGAGCGCCTGTTTTGCTCATGT
Source organism: Cichlasoma orientale (assembly GCA_034780415.1). Taxonomy (NCBI): domain Eukaryota; kingdom Metazoa; phylum Chordata; class Actinopteri; order Cichliformes; family Cichlidae; genus Cichlasoma; species Cichlasoma orientale. The sequence continues at coordinate 203,022 of JAVDPK010002906.1, read as the reverse complement.
GTGCTAATGAGTGTTAGGCATGAGATTATGCCTGCGTCTCTAAGGGAACGGGAGTCTGTTCCCAGGAGCTGCAGTGCCCGAGTTGACGGGGGGTGGGGGGGGGGGGTATGTGTACACCCTGACCCCAGCTTTTGGGGGTCCCGATTCTCTGTCTGAAACCATTTCCTTTCTTTGTGGCCCATTTGAGAGCCTGAAGTGTGACCCAAATGTGAAGGACAGAGTCCATTTGCATGACCCGCTACAGGTTGAAACAGAAAATGATCAGTGTGGGATACATATCCTGTGAATGTACTCTTAGGGGCATCTTTAATTGTAAAGATCTGTGCTCCCCACCCCCATAGCTCTCCTCATCACCCCTGTCTCCTCAGTGGACCCCCCCCATATACTCCACCCCCCAAACAATAAACAAACTCTGAGAGCATTGGGTGCATCGCTAATGATCGGAAACAATTAAGGGCTCACAAAAGGGAGCGTCCTGCTATATTGCTGTGCGCCGTATTTACATTCTGAGGTTAAACGACTGAAGCACAGATTTCTGGGGAGGGCAAGTGGACTCAAACAGGCGGGTCTGTTGAGGAGTTCTTTCTTTTGTGTGGCTGCGTGAAGAAGGATGTCTTGGACTACTTGCCACTCGAGTGATACTGCAAATTTAAACCCTTCAAAGTAAAAGGAATTTCAGCTCGAGTATCCTCTATGCACATTACACTCCTCAAGCCTCATTTTGACCAGTCTACCCACAGAAATCAGAGAATAAAAATGTATAAACAAGACAAGTGGCATACCAGTGGATGACTGTACCCTCCCACACCCCCCCTCCGCAGTGGGCGTCTGACTGGTTAAGTCCTGGAGTGTGAATGGATAGAGGGCTGGGAGAGTGTGAGAAGGCTCAGGAGCGGTCAAAGAGGCTGCTGAATAGACTCCTGGATTGAGACATCCTGCCTGTTTAACACAGTGTAGTGTAGAGGAATAGGTGTGTGTGTGTGTGTGTGTGTGTGTGTGTGTGTGTGTGTGTGTGTGAGAGAGAGAGAGAGGAAGAGGCAGGGTGGAAGAAGGGGTGAAAGAGGGTGAAACGTGTTACAGTCAAGAAATTACAAAGCGTCTCTTTCAGTGAGGACTTTGGAAAATTACTGATGCAAAGGCAGAAGAATACTAAAGGGGGAAAATGTTTATTATATGGAATTAGTGGATTTAGATTAGACTATTTTTTTTTTATAGTTTGACTATTCTAATATCAGCTAATATAGCGCTATAGGAAATCCCCAAGTTACTAAAATTAATTGTCGTGTGCATTAAGATCATAGAGAAGGCAGTCTGATGGCTTTGGTACCCACTTTTCAAAGGCATCATGCAGATGGCGCGCTGTCCGAACTTCACTATTCCACTGAACTAATGCCTCCTTTCCACCGCCTGGTGCAGCTCAGCTTGACTTTACTGGATTTCTTGGTGGGAGGTTGTTTGCACGCAGCCATGAGATGAACTTCGGTTCAGAAAAAAGGCATCAAGTGAGTTTGACGTTCCACGTTTCACCTGTTACGTGTGCTTCTTTCGGTCTAATCAATGGTCTGCAGGATTTTTGTGTCAGCTGGAGAACTGTTATGATGCCATGTGCTGAATCATTTCATTAAATTTGATTGATGCCAGTAGAGGCAGGGCACATGAGAATTACTTCACAAGTCACTGAAAAGCATAGTACTACTTCATATCCTTTTCTAAATGTCGTCATGGTAATTGCATCCAAAACAGGTGATGTCATTGAAGCCGCCACAGGACTTAATGACTGTTTTTGATTGTGTGCATTGAGAATAGGCCCGTGACAAAAGCAGTTTAAAAACAGGAGATTCTTTAGGCCTGCCTGCTGATAGTATAGACTCCTCATGTTCACAGTTGATTCCCAGGAATAAAACCAGTGTTTTAATGTACACATAATTTGTGCCGTGCCTCATTCCTGTGGTATCAGTTTCCACAAAATCTGGTATAATCTGGCAAAGCTGAGATGTATTTGAATTACTCTAACAGACAGAGTGCAGTATTAAACCCACATATCAGCCTTTTCCAGCTACTCCAAAGCCCCAACCCAGCAGGTGCTAGCCAGGGCCTTGGCATGGCGGTGCCAACATGTATATGGGTGCCAGGCAGGGACCTCCACCACTCCTCAGAAAAGCCCCCATGCCAACATGGTGCATCCTGCACAGCCACGGCCATTATTTCAGTGTAACTAGATTAAGCTAATCGTGTTATGTAGTGGCAAGGCGTAGCCGGGAGATGGAATGAAGGGTCGGCTGTCCTGCTGTTGCCATGCGGCTCTAAAAAAAACAAACAGTGAACCATCCTGTAAAGCTGATGGCGTATTTTTAAGTTCCTAAACCTCTGAATAAGCTCCTGAATCAGAGAAACCATCAATTTCGAGAAGGTATAATGCACAACAAGGCTGTAATGGTTATTCGCAGCACCAGCCTGTTGAATCTTATTTTTAAGGCCTCCAGAGAGAGACGTCTGCTGACCGGGACACACTGACAATACACACTGTCTTGCTAAAACTTCTCTTAAAATAGACTTTTGCTTCTGCGCTACGTGGAAGTTGACAGGATGCTTGGTCACTGGATGTGAGCTGCATGTGAGCTGCAGGCTCATTGGCTAATGACTTGTTAATCACAAATCCTCGAGCACACCCTGGATAATCCTCATCTCTGACACTCAGAACAACAACATTTACAAAATGGTCTTAATATTTCTGTGTAAGCCTGTCGCAGGGTGTACCCTGCATCTCGCCCTATGACAGCTGGGATTGGCTCTTTTAAATCTCTGTCAAGTTATCATATTGAGTCATTTTATCACTCGCAGTGGTAATCTCTTGATATTATGTTGCAGAGTAACCTGAAATGTTACCTGCGCATGTTTTAGCTGCTTCCCAGATGCCGTCGCATTGAGGAAATCCAGGCTCAGACAGCTGTAATCACTAATATGAACTGAAGTTCCAAGAATGCCTAATCACACAATTCCCGTGATGTCTTTGATGTTGCACTTTTAAACACTGTAAAAGGGCCGAGCAGAACAAATCTGGAAAAGACTGTTAAAAACCAAACCATGTAAATCCAAGCCTCTCTGGAGTTACTGCAGCTAAAAAACTTTGCTTTCAAAGCCCGGATAAAGCTGCAGGCATCCAGATGTTTTTAGACTTGATACATATCTAACAAAAAAAGACATTACAGCTTTTGTTAGAGGCAGAGTAGCACTTCCATGACCAGTTAGCATCGCGGTCTCTGTAGGGCGGTCCAATGGGAAGATCGATGACACGCTCAGCCCAGCAGATACTTAGTTTGATTTATAATTGGAGTGTTAATTCTGTGCTGTCATTTCTCACTCTGCTGCTTTCCGACATGATTCCTGTTAGGATTGATGAGAAGGAAAACGATGGGGGGCATTAGTGGGTTTAAGGTTGCTGCGGTTGGTGGTCTGGCAGTTCTTTCAGAAAGGGAACTACTTAATTTTCCCTGCAACGTGCTCGATATGCCTCTGTGGTCTTCCCATTTGAAAATTCCAGTACAGTAAGTCCCCCAATATGCCAACCACATGGCCACTTTTAGCCCTGTCCGGCATGCGCACACACACAGGCTCGCACTCTTAATGGAAGCCTCATGGCTGAACGCCATGCTAACGGGCACTTCCTGCCTTGAAAACACATCCATTTTCTCTCTTTCATCCCGGCGCAGAACACATGTAGAGTTAAGACATTTAGGTACATCAAAAAAAAAACAAAAAAAAAAACGTGCACATGGAGAAAACACACATGCATGGAGGAATGCACAGAAACATGTGGGTCTGACATTTTCCCGCCTTTCAAGTTTTTAGAACTTAGAAATTCAAAAGGATTGCAGAGCAAAAACAAATGGCATTTATTTAAATTCTGTAACGCACAGCCCGGTTATTACAGAGAACTGTCATTTAAGTTTGTTTTGCAGGACCTGCAGGTTATGCTGAATGCAATTCAACCATTTCTAATGAAATATGAACCTGCTGTGGTGAAGTATTTAACAGTATAATCAGTAGATGAAGTTGCCTCAGGGAGATTCATTTGGACATTATTCCCTTAAGACACAAACCGAGACCAGCTGAGCAAATAAACAACAAAAATGATGTCATGTTTCCTCGTGATTGAACTTTTTTTTTTTTTTTTTTTTTTGCATGCGTTTTTTTTTGGGGGGGGGGTGGGTTTTGAAAACATGATGCAGATTTCTTGTAAAGACGCTGCAGGAGTCGGTCTGACTCGTTTGCTCTGCGTCACTGTTTTAAACCAAGTTTGCAAAGCAGACAGGACAAGGGGCCGGCTGCTGGACGGTATACAGTGGAGGAAAAAAGAGCAGGCTGCAGACAGACGCGGGGATGTTTAACGGGCCTGGGGGATAAAGTTTCTCCACAGAGTTGCGTAACACACCTGCGAAGGAGGGCAAAGCGATGACAGGTCAAAAGTTGGGAGGAAAGAGAAGGAGGAGGAGGTTGAAAGAAAGAAAAACAAGAGATAAGACTGTGTTTTCTCCTTTTTCCCTTTCTTTAGTTTGCTTCTGACAGCTTAAGCCCCCACAGCTTTGCTTCCTGGGAGGACTTCAGAGGAGTTTTATGCAACGTTTTAAGCTTAAACAACTTAGTTGTAATGATTTGCCCCTGGAGGAGGGGCTGCTCCTGAGATGACTGAGAGGATTGACTTGTGTTGCATTACAGTCTGATTGTATCGATGACATACAGAACTGATTTATAAAGTGAACCATTTAAGAAGATTTCCTTTATTTTTCAGTGAACACCTGGACACAAAAATACCAAGATTACTCCCACCACCTGCGCTCACTGAAGCCTGCAGCATTTCTAAACTAACATTCCACCTCTTTTGTCTTTTGTTGTTGTTTTCCCGACTGCAGCCAGAGGAGTTGGAGGCTCTTCATTCCCACACGTTCCGGGTGAAGACTTTCAAGAAGGCAAAGCACTGCGGCGTCTGCAAACAAGCCATCGTCCAGGACGGACTCATCTGCCGAGGTCAGTCACCTGCCCCGAAATTCCCGTATCAGGACCCAGCCCGGCACCAAATGTTTGCTCACTTTAAATATGATGCCAACAGTGTTGGGGAGCCAATGACAGCAGCTGCTGTAGTTTAGACAGCTCTGTATGTCCTGTATACATCATGTACTAATCCCCCCCCATATCAACACAGAAGCTGGCATTTGAAACCTCAGACCTGACTTCCGTGACTTCCAAAAAGACGGTCAGTTCTGATTGGTCAGACCACCTGGCAGTCGTTCACTTTTTGTATGAGGTCAGGCAGCAGATCTTGTTATGCGTACTTGTGTATATGTTTTCAACAAGTCCTCCCAATAAACAGTTGTGCTGATCACTTGTTTCTGCAGTCTGACATGACTCATGTTCACATTTCTGAAACTACATCTGTATATGAAGGTTTCCACATTTGGAAGCAGGCAGCCGAAAACACACCTGACTGCTGGGGGGAGACTCATCATGAGCTACTTTCAGACTTTTCTGACACTTGTTTGGTAGCTTTTGTTCATAACCGTCATAACAGTTTATGGTTAAAACAATTCCTGTTTTCAATGTGTAATACACATCTTACAAAGCTCAGTTTACTGCCGCCTCTACAGATGCTAACACCAGCGCACGTTCTGCGTGTTGCGCTGCTTAACTCTTAGGTGCAAATAAGAGTTTGCACAAACTATTGATCCAGATAATTAGACTGAACTTGGATTCAGCAACAAACTGTTCACTGAACATGGATTTCACTGAACATGTTGCTGATTTTCAAGCTTGTTTCTTGCCTGTTTAATTATAAAATAATGATGACGTCCCCAAATTCTCCTTGGTTTCAGGTTGTTACACTAAAATTGTAGAACGGTGATGAACTCTCTTACTTCTGACAGACTCGTCCTGTCTGGGATGCTCTTTTTATGTCTGTCCTCATCACTGATTACTGTTTCTTTCTGCATCACACCACTTTTTGCCATTGTACCCACTCTTTAAATAATGCCATCCATCCATTTTCTTTCCCTTATCCGGGGCCGGGTCACGGGGGCAGCAGCCTAAGCAGAGAAGCCCAGACCTCCCTCTCCCCAGCCACCTCCACCAGCTCATCTGGAGGGACCC
>JAVDPK010002906.1:143747-153772 GCA_034780415.1 Cichlasoma orientale | reverse complement strand
CGCCACGGTAAGCGTCGGTATGCGCCGCAGCCACAATAACTATAATAACTGCAGTATCATATCATGCGGTTGTTTTTCTGCGGCGGTCATGTAACTTAAGGGTCTCATTCTCAGGGTGTCAAAAGATCTCCTGGATACGAGTAAGGTCTCCTTTGGCGCGATGCACTGGCTTTAATAGTGAAGTGTTCTTTGCACTCTTAACTTGCCGCACATGGATGGTTGTGAAAGCATCTTAGCTTACATTTAAACGCTCTGGGCAAGCATCATTTTTCAGCGCGCGGGGTTACAGCCGTGAGGCCAGTACGCTTCGGCGCCTGATGCTTCTCCGTTCACGCCACGGCATCTGGACTTGTGCACAGGTGCAGATCGATATCCCAGAAGTCTTTTTGTAATTGCATCACATTCCAGGATGCAAAAATACACAATTGTTATCCTGAAGCTTCGGGCACACATGCATTAGTCTTCAATGAGGGGCAATTTTATTATTATTATTATTCTCTATTAAGCATTCATTTCTGCTTTTATGACTTCTACCCCTTATTCCTGTCTGTCCTGACTTGTTCCATTTGCTTGGCTGGTTCCTACAGTAACATCTCCTGCAAGCGAGCAGATGTCCAATGACGGCATGCGGAAAAATGTCTTCATGTGAACATGTGTCACTGAGATATAAAAAAGGGGAGATGCTGAAAGACTTGACAGAAGCTGAAGTTTCCCTCTGTTTGCCGTCTCTCAGCCGAGCTCGGCTGAATACCTTCCAAGGGTTTATCTGTGCTGTACGCACCGAGGTGAAGTTGTTATTGATCGTCAGTGTGGGTGCGACAAAGACAGGCACGATGTCCAAAAAGTCAAAGGAACATAAACTGCCTGTCCTTTAAAAAAAAAAAGGCACAGATGATGGCAAGCTTGCCAGCTCACCAGAAGACCTAAAGCCCCCCCTCTGAACCCTGATTCTTCACGGCTGCCTTCTTCTTAACCCCCTCTTCTCATCCTCAGCCATTTGGGCCGGTGCCAGAAAGTGAGAGCCATGTTAAACGTGTAAATCAGCATGCTGGTAAATACCAGCTCTTAGCTGAAAGAGCCCGGGGAGGGAACGTGACCCCCACTGTAACTTTGGAACAAAAGAAACAAGCCGCAGCTTCTCCCCCCACCACGCTGTCAGCCCCGTCCAACAAAGACTGGGGTGAGAATGAACAGGCGCTCCGGTCGGCTGAGGGCCACTTGAGTCACAGCCATGGAGAAGAAGCATGGCGGGGAGATGCAAAGGCCGTCTGATCTCTCTGGGGTTCAATTTGTACACGGGCAAAGAGACCATCTGTGTGTTCATTATGATGGTTTTTATCTTCATATTTATTTGATACGTCACAGTTTTATCTCTGCAGGGTTATTTGCTGCTGCAGTGACGACAGCCTTAATCGTCATTAGGCTCTGTGATAAACATAGTCAGTGGCTTTCTTTTATAGCGCGCACATGCAGGAGCTGAGTGCATGCACAGAATTAAATTATAAGGCTAAAGTTAATCTTAATAGGCTGACACAAAATAACCCGATGGGAAAAAAAAAAAAAGGCAAAATGTTTCTCTCTCTGCTAATTTCCCCATGCTGTGTGGGGACATGAGCTCTCCAGAATTACCACTAAACAAGCTGCCCAAACTTCAGCCTCCAGAGAGCACACAGCAAACCCAAAAGGCTGAAATGACTGAGATGCTCATTCACGTGTGATTTAAAATCGTTGCATAACCTTTCAGTTGTAAAAATTTGTGGTGGAATTTTTATTTTGCAGCTTACGGGCATGGTTGGTACGCACTTCTGCAATTATTACATATTATGAGAGATCCAGAGTAACTCTAGCCCCGCGCAAACAGGGCTTCAGAAAATCTTGCTGTTAGATGTTCCAAAGTGTGCAAGGCGGCTTCTTCAGAAGTCTTTAAAGTCTCTTTTGTCTGAAGTGGGAACCCAAAGGTACTGACGTTACAATAATGTAAAGAAAGAGATCATCAAAAACCTTATTAGAAAAGCTGGAATCAATATGGTGAATAATTGATTAAGGCGCTAATTGTTTTTGCTCTAACACACTGTATACACCCAAATACTGGATAGCACAGTACAGTAATTCTGTATGCTTAAATAGGCTCACAAAGAGAAACGCACACAAACATGCATACATGCAGTTTCATTCCTGAAGTGCTTCTTATCCTGTGAAACATAAATCAGCAGCAGCGAGACAAGGACCAGTGTTTGGAGGCAGCAGCCCAGTCGTGTACACGTCCCGCAGTCCAATCTGCTCAATAAATCTGAGATTTTCCACAACTTTCCCTGGAGGGAAACAAAGAGGCCATAACTTTCACAGAGACGGAGGCAGACAAGAAAAGAAAATATGTAGATGCATAGCGCTAGAAATAGACATGAAGGAGAAAAGGAAAAAAAAATAGAGGCAATAGAGGTTTAAGGAATTCCTATTCAGCCTGCATGGATGCATCAGGATCGTAATAAAATAAAGAATATGGATAGAAAAGCAGAAAAAAAGCAAAGTGATGGGGCATCGGCACTTGGACCAAAGCTCTCCCATCATTCCTTTGTGCTTTGATAATATCCCAATAAGTCCATACGAACCCGCACTCTGGCACGCTCCGCCAGCACGGACGCAGAAAGGCCTTCTGTTACTCGTTACGCCTCGCAAATTGAATTTGCACAGTGAATAGTTGGGCCGGGATGTGCCAGATGCAAAGATCTGGATAAACATAAAAGCACTCAGGGCAGCCGTGTGTTTACGTGCCAGTGCGGAGAGCTGGAGAAAGTTTTCAAGCGCACGCCCTCCCACGCTCTTTTCCACGGTGGAGAGGGGCTAACCTGCATGGAAATCAGTTTGCTGCTTGAAGTAAAGCGGCAGTGTGCATCTCTGTCTTTGATTTTCCTGCATGAAGGTGGAGATTTGGAGAAATAGGCATAGCGGAATTTGTTTACCCAAATAATGAATAGATCCATCATTTATTGATGGCGCTGCACTGCTCGTGTCATTGGGGGGGTTATTAACATACTCAGATCTGGGAGACTGACGTCGGTTACATAACGTTCCCGTGTCTGGAGTGTGTCAGCATCTAGCAGTAAACTTGCTGCATGTGAACACTGTCCTACAAGCCAGGAACGTCTGACATGGACTTTTGTGTGCAGGAAATGGGCCCTTGTTTAATGCTGTTAACAGAAGCATGTATGGAATGCAACAACACAATTATCCTTTATTATATTACACTCATTTGAATACTCCCGATAGCATCAACACACACTCTCACCACGCCTCCTCCCCACGCACCGCAGAGCCTGGACAAAGGCTTTGTGTAGGTTTTCATCTAAATTCAGACATTATTCAGAAGCCATTGGTTACACTGGACGCTTTGGATTTCATTCTATGGGTTGTTTCCATGCTTGATTCAGGTTTGACAAATACATTATGTATGGATCTATAGTTCTGAGGCCAGTGCTATAATTTGAGCTTATCTCATAATAGCTTGAAATATTCTGTCATTCTGCATGGAAGTGTTTAGACAGACTTACAGAAATCTGACGTCCTGAAGAATGAAAACGACATGCTAACTTTTGCTAATTCACACTGAGCACAATGTACAGTGGAAGTCGACAAAGCAGCTGTGGCTGCCGCTACCCGTTCTCCCAATAGTTGTTGAAATGTTATATGAAAAACACATAGTTGAACCCAGAGATATAAACAGTTTTGTGACTCAGGTTTCAGCCTGTTTCCCTCTAAAGTTTAGTGCTGCTTTACTGTGTCCAGTGGAAGAAATACCAAAACTAACCAACGCTCAGTTTGATACATCACATCCTCCCTTTAAGTGCACTAAAAGCCGTGAACGTTAACGCTGCAACTAAACGAGTCTTCGCGTCTCTCGGTTCAAGTCAGACTTTGGCAGGACAGTACACGTGTTTAAATAAAAAAATAAATCAGTAATTTCTGATGGTTTTTGATTGTGTATCGAGTTCTGCCTGCATAGACATGAATACTTCGGGAGGCATGTTCCCCTGTCCGATATCAGAGCCACGTCGATGCATTATATCCACGGAAATCAGCGATCAATGTATCTATGATTCAAAACCCATGCAGTGTTTCTACAGGAAAAGTCAGGAGATCAACAAAATAAGAATTGAATGCAGAATTAATGCCTTTAATTAGGCACCAAATTTGATGGCCGTCCATGTAAGAGTTCTTTAGATATTTCATTCTGGACTCGATGGTGGACGTGAAGACGTCTCACGTTGGATGTATTTTTCTGTTTCACTCAGTGGTTTCCCACTGCTTCACCCGTGACTAGCCTGCTGCTGTGGGCTCACCTGCCTTTAGATTTGCTGTGGTTTCTGGTAGACCCCGGCTCTGACTGCCAGACTACAATGGTACTAAGTCCCACTGCAGCAGCAACAAGAAAGGAAGCAGCTACTTAGCATGAGGGAGAATGTGAGCTATTCTAATGTGGGCGGGACTACCTACAGTCTCAATCTGACCTTCCAATCAGTGGTCTCATTACAGTGGCGCCATTAGTTAATTTGTCCTTGATGCTGAATCAAACATAATGTAATCACAGATAAAATGAATTTTATTGGCCGTGACTTCAGCGACTCGTCGGTTGCCATAACCCTTTTTTATTGGCTTTGTGAAGTAGCTCTTTGTGTTTTGTTCTGCTTTTTTTGGTCCTGCAAAATGACACATTTAATGATTAAATTTCCATTTATTCTGTTCAGTGCGTCCGACCTCATAACTGTTTATCTGATGGGCGAGTCTTTGAATGAAAGGTAGCCCAGTCAGAGTAGGGTTCATTGTTTGGAGGCTCACCAAAAAGACACTTCATGGCCAGTTCTGTTCCTTTCACAGAGAACAGACGGCCTCACATGGGACTCTGCAATACTTTGGTGTACAGAGAAGTTCATGGGCGACTCAATGACTGCAAAGTGTCTCCGGTCCTGTGGCTGAAAAATAAGCCAAAATCATCAGCCCTCCACCACCGTGCTGACAGCTGCGTGAGGTTTCTGTGCTGATGTGCCGTGCTTGGTTTTTGCCAAATCTGATGCTCTGCTTTACGGACAGACATCTCCACTTTGGTCTCGTCGGTGGTTTGTTCAGATGCAGCTTTGCAAACCTAAGCCATGCTGTCATGTTCCTTTTAGAGAGAAGTGTCTTTCTCCTGGCAGCTCTTCCTAATGAGTCACAAACTTTAATGTTTAAAATGCTAACTGAGGCCTGTGGATTCTCAAATGGAGCTCTTGGGTATTTTTTACAGTTTCTCACCTCGTGCAATGCTCGGCCTGACCTGTGGGTGAATTTGCTGGCATGTCCACTCCTGGGAAGATTGTAGCATTGGTTTAATACACACCTGAATGCTCCAGATTAGCAAACCGCTACAATTTCTGCTTTCATAGAGACGGTCACACTTGCTGATGATCAGTTACTAAGCAATGTCTTTCTCATACATTTGCTCATTACTTTAGTAGAAGCCGAGCCGAGCTCTGTCACTGAAACCCCATTCACTAATAGGCAAGTTCACCCCTGCAGGCACACCAGGAGTAACAGCAGAGTAAGGAAGATGCCAATCAATCACTGTCTGCACATGCTCACACAGCCCTGAGAAGAGGGCTGATCAGGCAGTATAAGTGAAAACACCCGTGTGTGCAGATATGGACTGTCGTGTGTAGCACGCAGGCTTTCAATACCAAAAACATTCAAACAAACCATAAAACATCAGTCCTTTTACCACAGTATCCTATTTTACTTTAGCTACCTCTCTGAGCTGATGGCAGATATCGAAAGGGCCTAAAAATGCTTTCCAGTGAAGATAAAAGCATGCTCATGTTCAAGTATGCGGACTAGATATTCCAAAAACTTGATCACTTGAAATTTCGTGCATGTGAAAAAACTCGGCGATGACTGACTGCAGGTGGAAGAGCTGTCAGCGGCATCCAGGGGCAGAGGCGGTGTCAGGTGAGAACACTGACCAGGCCCGAGGAGCCTGGGCACCCGAAGGAGCGGGGAGAGAAGAACGGCATGTTGTTGAGCGTGAGCGATAAGGATGGGAGGGCTAGAATAACTTGCAACAGGGGTTGATTTAAGGCAGACGTAGATACTGTATCCTGTCATCTCCATGCACACTTCACCGTGCAAGAGGAAATTCTTTAAAACAGACATCACCCGTGCTGGTGGGTAATATATAGGACTGTGGTGACTGTGACAGACGGCGTGAAATCTGTGAAAAAAGGTGTTTCTCATGCTTCACTTTTGACACTAATACGAACGGAATTCCAAACCGTATCACAGTCGAGATATTGCATTTCACAACTAACATGCATGCATGGAAGGGTTTCATTGAAGTAGCAACAGCCACTGTGTTAGAGCCTGTCTTAAATTTAGGCACTGTCTTTTTGCATATCAGCTGCTCCTATTGCTAAAGGGACGATAATCCTGTAATCTGATTAAGGTCATTTCCTGTTTAGAGTTAACATTCCTGTATTCCAGATGGGCTAAGAGCTATAAAAGAGACTGTAATGACCCAAGGTGACTCACGCATCCTCAACTTTGTGAGTCTAATCAGCCGTCCTAACATCCCAGTGGCAGTTATCCAGTGACCCTTTTAAGTTTGGTTTTTGGAGCATTTGGAGCTCCCGGTAGTTTGTCAAACATACTTCCTTTCAGAAGTACAGTGGGTTGTTTATGCAGTTACATCATGCCAGCTAATTTGGGCCTTGTTCAGTCAAGTGGCTAAGGGTGGAACTGGAGATGGGCCATTGAATTAGGTCACCCAATTTGATAATATCAGATTATTTCATATACACATGAGTATGCAGGCCAATAACGGGCAAGAAAATCCTGCATTAGTTGGGCTCCAGATGGGTTTCGCAGAACCCCTCAGTGAGAGTTCATGAGTTGAAAAAAGGATTCTGGCACCGAACCTGCCAACATTTACACGTAGTTTGGAGAGTTGCAAACAGTGAGCCCATGCATCCACTCTAAGAAGCTGTGATACGTGATGTGAGCGATTCTTTGGCCAACATCCGCCCAATCAAAGACCTAACGAGGCCGCGCATTTTCAAAGGCCGATTTTTATTTTATTTTTTTGCGGGCAGACGAGGAATGCGCTACAGTAACACAAAGCAGGCCCCGACCGGCGCAGAAGCCTTCTGTTCGAGCGGTGACACAATTAGTCTCGGATAAGGAGCGAGGCGGCGCGGTGGCGACGATGAAAGGTGCTCCTAGAGGTCAACGTCTGTGATAACCTCGAGGCCTAATCTTTCAAAGCTAAAACAGACAAAGCGTAGTAACGAAAGCCGAATAAAGGCAAAGAGCGGTACAAAAGCCCTCTGGGATCATAGAGCTGCCCGTCAGTCAGTTATGTAAGAAATGAGGGTCCCAACTGGTGAGAATCCAAACGAGAGATGTCAGAAAAATGATGCGAAACACTAACGAGGGAACAGAGTGCGCGCATGCACAGGAAGGAAACAACCACCACGTTGACATCCTGTTTGTATTCATACTCATCAAGTGGTCATCTTCTTCTAGAAGCACATCATTCGAATCGTCTGTTAGACGCCATTATCATTATACTCTTCCTGTTTATCAGCCTCATGCGCTCGCTCTGAGCTCACAGAGTGATTATGGAAACTGTCGGATGGTAATCGGATTAGCCCGAGCACTTGACAGATCATGAGTTCTGTTGGAGCAGTCCCACCGTCGGCTCACTGATGCTTTGTTCTTCTGTCTAGCTCAACAAGGTCTCGCAGTGCAAGGGCTCGGACACGAACATTTACAACAACAGCCTGTCAGTGCCTTGTCTTTTAAACTTAGTAGCTCTGCCGAGTCCTGGAGTCAGTATTATGGCGAGTATGCTGAATCAGCACCTGTTCTCAACGCTGCCAATACAGTTTGTGAATTATCAGCCTTATTTAAAGATACATCCATTGGGGTTTTTTTTCTTTGGTTATTTAGAGTCAGCAATAGAAGAATTTTCTTTTCTTTTTGCCATAAAGCCAAAACAACGAGCTCAAAGAAGCTAAAACTGCAAAGCAAAGGCGAGCTGTAAATTTGGTTTCTAGACGTATTCGGTGTCCGTTTGTCCCCACGGGTGATTGTCCTCTTTCTGCTGGTGGCTGTAACTCTGGGGAAGCACGCCCTACAGTGGATGTGGAACAGCACGTGGGTGCTGACTTAAAGAATCTGGGCTCCACCTTGAAAACCTGAAGCACGTGCGCTTGTTTTCAGTGTGTGTATAACTCCAAATTACCATCCACATAACTGACTGCTTGTCTTTCTGTTTTCAGGTGTCCTCGTCTTGTGTTCCAGCAACAAACTATGAGCTGGTAAGCAACAGGTTTTTTTTTGTTGTTTTTTTGGTAATTGCTTCCATGCTGTACTTATTACAGTGTCCTTCCTGCTGCAGAATTGTTGCAAATAAGGTTGTAAAGTAACAGGCTCTATCAGCTACACTAACACAGCAGTCACTATAGCAGATAATGGTCCATTATCTGGAGGCCCCCCGAGACAAACTTGTGATTTGGGGCTATATAAATAAACCTGACATTGCCTGACTTAACCATTGTTTGGCAGCTCTGTTTTCTGTTCTGATAAGGCTGTAAAAATGGTCCTTGTTAGCTTTTGGAACAAAAGTCAAAAATCTGCTGGATAAGAAGGGTAAATAGAAAGCGGTGCCCTCCACTCTTCTACATCACGATGACGACTTTTGGTCTTTGAAATAACATTAAGCAAAGCGAGACATATTCTGGGTATGAAAGGATCCTGCAAGAGCAATAAAATATTCGCTTGCTCGGTTGCCTTATTTGGTATTGACATAAGAGGCCGCGTTAGACTTGGATACGATTTGCTCGCTCGCTTCCTCGAATGCTGTGTGTTTAAAATGGTTTTGGGAGCTTGACAAACCAAAGCAAATATCCCCTGCACTTTTCTGTGCTCACAGAGAAAATACTCCGTGAAATGTCTTATTTTTCTTTCATAAAAGCAGCAGTAATTAGGCAGGAACATGTTATTATCCTTACAGATGCTTTGGCACTGGGTGCTTTCTGTGTGAAGACATCTGTTTGAGATGTGCAGGGGCACGGGCTGAGCTCTCTGGGCATTGTTAAAGGAATGCGCATGAGTTCATTACTTTCTGAAACACCTTTGGATACAGAGGGCAACGGTTTACCACGAAAATAGATTTCCATGCGATCTGTTGGCCTCGAGTTTTTTCACTTTGTCTTCTTATCTGCTCACAGCTCTGACCATTTGTTCTCCTGTGCATTAACCGTGATGCTTTATAGTTTTTAATACTGTATATACAAATATAAAGTGATCATTTTTATACACAGATTTCTCAAGCAGCGTGGAGGAAAGCTTGTTAGCCGTGTTGAAACACAGACTGTATTACATTTCTGTTTTTAATTGGCTAGATGTTGCTGAAGGAAGTAGAGGCTAATAGTAACTGCGGGCAGCTCTTGACAGTCTATCTCCTTTCTCTCGAGCTTGCCAAAAGGCGTCTCCCTCGAGGCTTTTACGCCTGCATTAAAGTTGCTGATTGCCCCCATAAACACTGACGAGCTGAGGTGTAAAACACCGGCTGACGTATCTTTTACTGTACCGCTGAGGAGAGGGGAAGGAACACACAACTGTTAACACTGAGGGAAACAATGGATTTCAAGACAAACAACGGGACTATTTTTTAATAGTCTAAAAATAGAGCTAGATGGTGTAGTGGCCATGGAGGAAGTGGGAAGCATGAGAAATAAACACAAGGCTGGACACCTGCTTTTGTGCACCTGACGTCTGTCAGACTCGTGGGGTTGGCTTTCATTGGTAAGCTTCTCTGTGTGTGGTTCATAAAGTACAGTATGCATCACAGAGATGAGTAAGGAATTCTGTTTGTGCGTACAGTATGCGTCACCCCTCTGATGTGTGACAGGAAGCTGGATGGTACTGTGTGTGTGTGTGTGTGTGTGTGTGTGTGTGTGTGTGTGTGTGTGTGTGTGTGTGTGTGTGTGTGTGTG
>JAVDPK010002906.1:114938-135837 GCA_034780415.1 Cichlasoma orientale | reverse complement strand
TCATGTGAGCCGCAATAAATGTCTGTTGAAACCCAAAGAACGAAGTTGAGCCTTGATTGAACTCGAGAGGAGTAACAAATATTTATCGTTATTATTGATCGAAAACACCCCGGATCCTCGCAGATATCCTCACTCTGAGCTATGAAATGAGAACTTGTTTTCCTTTTGAGCAAAAGCTGGCATATTTTGTAGAACACCGGGAGATCAACAGGCCGCATTTAGCTTCTCTCATGAGCCTCAGCTGACTTTGTTCAACATGATGACATAGCTCTGAGCAAGGGATGCGCTGAGGAGTCACAAAATCTGACTGTCCACAATGAAAAATGATTTCCAGTTCAAAGCATCACTCTCACACTGATAGCTGTATGGAAACAGCACGTGCTTAACTAATGTGAGGCATGATTAGAAGGGCCTAACGTACTTGTAAGGTTTGTGTTTGCGCTGCTCCTGCAGGTGCTGCAAAGCTCTCGGCCGCAGACGAGTGTTTGTTTTCCTCTCTTCTTTATTCCTGCATCTGTTGTAATTATGTTTAATGATGATTATGTTTTGAAGAGTTTTTTTTGCAGTCTGCTCTGCGGTTGTGTGCTGTCGGGGCACAGCGCATTCATACAGCCTGCAGCGGGAGGCCATCTAAGAGTTAAAATGTTGGGAGTTTGCACCGCTGTCATATGGAGCTGTGAGATTCTGGACAAAAATGAGAACCATGACTGTCTTGCTGTAAAATACCATTCAGGATTCTGGTGCCCATTACTGTCCTCCACAGTTTCTCGTTTTAATCCCAACGTTACAAGGTTCTAAGGTCTTAAATTGTGGCTTTAGATACATTATTGCATCTGCTTTGTTCTTAATTCAGAAAAGCAGCATTGCGAACACGTCTGCAATGGGAGTTTCAGATCGACTTGTGGCAAAGTGATGTCGCATTAAGTGATGCAATAAATCTGCAGCCTTAAGAACTCACTGCGCCGTCATGAGGAAATCTTGTAGAGTAAATAATTGGTGGTGGACGTGCAGTCTGTCGGTGGAGACCATTTTCCAGTAGACTTGCATACAAGCAGAAGTGCAGCCAGAGAACAGTTGTTTTTTTTGGGGTGCAGCACCTTCTTGGTGACAGATTTCACCTGATGACAGCCAGAAAACCAGTTGTCAGCTCTTTGGTTTATACCCATATTTCCCTGACGAGCTGTGGTCGACGGGGGGTCGCCGGCCAGGCTCTGGGCCTGTGTGACTGCGGCCTAACCTTTACTGTCAACCAACTGATTTACCTGCAAATCTTTGGTATTTTAAAGGGTCTGAACGCTGTTGCTGTGAACACATCTCGCCTGCTTATTCTTTGTTTCTGCAGGGCTGATCTTACTGTCATTTCTTTAAATGACAAACTCTCTGATCTTGCCCAGTTTTGGCGGTCAAAGATCATTACTTTCATCCTTTCCCTCCATTGTGAATCTGAACACAGTCCTGGGCTTTAAGGCTTCACCTCTTGATCTTGAATCTGAAATTCAGAGCTGGGACAGACTTAGCATTTAATCATTTGGGTCTTTGCGTTTATGAACCCTGGGTCTGTTTCTTGTTTCAAAATTGTGACATTTATTGTGCACAGACTGCAAAAATTGCCTCGTTTAAAAAAAAAAATTAAAAAAAATGGTAATGTCTATATCAAAGTCCCCCTTCAAATGCTCCCTTTGAAGCTCACTGACACAAACTGCAAACGCTTCCTCTGTCGGCCGTTTTGCTGATCCAAAACTTCCCCGGCTTTCTTGTGCCCTCTGAATCATTTGCATCTCCGAGCGCCGACATGCACATGGATACAAAGCGGCCATCTGGCTGTAATCTTGCAAAGCGGAAATGCAGATGTTAGAATATATCATTGTGAGAATTGTCTCTGTGTGTTTTTCTGGGATTACGCACAATAGGCTCTATTTGTGTGAAAATGCCTGCGGCTGCAAATTTTGGCCTCACAGTGAAATCCACAGCCTGCATTTAGAGGCTCAGACATCAGCCTGCTGTTTCCTTTCCCTTCATTCTTAGAAGCAACTCCGTCTGCATGTACAGCATGGAGAAGGGTGGTCCGCGCGTCCAGCAGGACGCTGATAATGTAATCCCTTTTGCTGTTAACTTGGTCATAAATGCTGCAGTTTGGAGTCGAGTTCAGACGGCTGCGAGCTCTCTCGCGCTCTCCGTGGTCGGTGGTTTAGTCTGGGTGTTTGGAGTCGGGATTCTAGGGCCTGCACACTCAGACTGTAATTAACTGTTTACATTTGCTGTTTATGTTCCACTGGAACGTTCTGCAGAAGCAGATCATCCTGGGTGTCGCAGCCCAGCTCCCTGTGTGGGACTCTCCACTCGTCGCTACCAAGCAGGATTAAAGAATGAAGCGCTGCATCTCAAATTAGAATTTACAGTATTTTAATATTACGTGTTTTCTCATCTGTGCATTTAAAGGATCAGATGACAGTACTCTACTATACTTTTTGTATTGTCGCCAAATTCCTAAGCCATCGATGATCTACAGACTGTTTTTATAACCGCAGCCTGACGCTCATTTCTTTGTGCCTTGGTGTTATTGTCCAAAAATAATAAAGAACCCTTCAGTGAGCCACACTGCTGCTTATAGCCTGTGTGTGTGATTGCTGCGTCAGCCAACACGGGCAAAATACAGCTGCAGCACCGTCTCTGAGTATGTTAGGTAACTACAGTAATTGTATTAGCTACAACTTTCAGTAAATATATTTGTGCAATTAAAACCTGAGACCTTATCGTTGTAACACGTTCTTAATAAGAATTCAGGCTTGAATCTGAGCGCCGGCGGCAGGCAGAGATGCTCGTCGTTCATGACTTTTAATACAGGGAGGAGATTTTTCATTCTTGGCCAATAAATACTTGAGTATCTGCTCTGTTCCCAAGGCGGGGCTACTATATGGATGTTTTTTTTTAGGATATTTCCATCGTTTTTTGAAAACCTTTGAATGATTTTCCATACTTGAAGTGGAGAGAGAGGAAATTAGCTGTCGCTGCACTGCAGGTCTTTTTCATTTTTAAAATAATAGGCTCTAAAGTCTGAACTGCTCTGCGATTTCAAAAATATTTGAGGAAAAAAAAGAGCAAACTGGTGACGACAGCTCCGTGTATGAAAACCTTGGAGCTGGATCTGCAAATGTCACAGAAAGTTCGGATGATTTGTTGAACTGTGTGTTATGTGCAGTCCGTAAAGTTTCACCCTACAAAGTTTTACTTTCATCTCTGTGCAGTGTGTATATGTATGACTCATTTTAGGCCTCATTTAGTACCATGTGCATGGTTGTGTTAGGCTGAGGTTAGTCGAACCCACACAAGCTCATGATGACATCACAGATTGCTCTGATGTTTTCTTCTTCTTCTGTTCTCTGCCATGAAACTGTCTTTCTACCTTTATCCTTTCCTCTCTGTACCCCAAATCCCACCTCTGCCTAATTTTTCTTGCTTTCTCGTGTCCATCAACTCCTTCCCGCCTCTTTCTGCCTTTCTTTTCTTGTCCCGACTCACTCTCTCTCTGCCCATAGCTGTATATGGCATTGAAAGAAAGTCCCTCGGCTGGACTCTCCAGTCTTGGCAAATGGAAGCAGACTTGTCTCTTTGTGTAAATATTTGCACAGAGGGATTATAGATGGTCCCACACATTCAAGGTGGAGTCCTACTCCACTGCAGGCCACATTAGGGCAAAGAATGGCTCTGAGTGTAGCTTCAACATGTGATGACACAACATGAAGTCAACAGTTTGAGATGTAAAGTGTGTCGCAGGTATCGAGCTCACCGTTTCTCTTTTTGTCTTTTCTGAACAGGCACCGAGCAGTGACCTCCCCCTCAAACATGTAGACACCATGGTGAGTTTCACTTTTTTTAATTAGTTTACCTGCTGTTTTTCCTCAGGTCCGTTCTTCTTGTTTGCTTAGACAGCTGACACGAAGGAGCTGATGGATCTGTCTCTGCAGCTCTGGCTGAGGGATCAGTGTTTGGTGTAGAAAAGCTGTGAAGTATGAGTGGATGGAGGTGTCCCAGTTGCCACGAAGGACAGCCGTTATAATAAAAACCTCAGTAAAGCCACATTAAGTTTACACTTGATGCACAATAGAATCTGTTGAGATTTGAATCTCATTCAAACATTAAACGTCCACGTCAAGCACGTCTTTGCAAACAGCTAATTAGACCTTTAATCTTGATTGCTTTTGGTTGTAATTATTATGCAATAAAAACAGACATTAAATTTAAAGAATTCAGAGTAGACCTCTATTTGAGATGGAGGTTATATGACACATGCTGCAACCCTCCACCCAAACAGAGGGAAAAAAGAGCTAGAGCAGCAAAGTGGGTGGATACACGTCCAAAAAACTGCCTGGAGATGTTTCCAACAAGGCCATCGAGTGGCAACCGTTGCCAAGAGGGACTTTGATTAAGCTGATGTGAGCGGTGCAGGGTGATGTGATGCAAAGTCTATTTACACTTTCTCCTTTGCACAGTGAGTGTAGCGGGGGTGCTTTTTCAGGCTCATGTGGACCCCCGTGCCCACGCTGAAACTGGCATTGCACACATTGCACAAAAGTTGCTCAAAAACATTAAAAGAACACTTTTTAATCAGGCATTGTGGAGCCTGATTGGCACACAGAATACCAGAATTGGCAGGTCCACCATTGGCACCATGTGGTTTTCAGATGAGAGCAGGTTCACCTGAGCACATGTGACAGGCATGAAAGGGTTTGGAGAAGCCGTGGAGAACGTTATGCTGCCTGTAACATCGCTCAGCATGACTGGTTTGGTGGTGCGTCAGTCATGGTCTGGGGAGGCGTATTCATGGAGGGGCACTCAGACCTCCACAGGTTAGGCAACAGCACCCTGACTGCCATCAGGTATCCTTGGACCTATGGACGCTGTCAGGCATGCATACAAGCATGTGGGGGCCACACAAACTACTGAGTACTATTTTGAGTTGCTGCAATGAAATTTCAGCAAAACGGACTAACCTGCTGCATCATTGTTTCACTTTGATTTTCAGGGTGTCTTTGAATTCAGCCTCTGTTGGTTGATCATTTTGATTTCAATCAAAAAATGTTGCATCCTTTGATTCCCCACACATTACCCCAGTCCATATCAGCACAGATATCCAGCATGATTGGATGGATGGATGGATGGATGGATGGAGATCTGACGTGTTTTCATAGTGTTCCTTTAAGCTTTTTGAGCTGTGTACTTTACAGTGATGAAACGAATATTAGAGTATTTACTTAAGAAAAATTCATTCTACTCAATATACTTAAATATACTTAAAGTACCTAAAATAAAAGTACTCATGCTGACTGACAGCTCTGCTATTATTAGAGTTTAATTGTTGGTTTATTAATGTGATTAATCACTGTAGGGTTGCAGCTGGAGTTGCAGCTGGAGATTTTTTTTTAAATTACTTATATAGTGCTTGGTAACTTCATAATAATGCAGCATCAAATATTAGTAGATTTATATTTTAAAATCTGAAAAATGAAACTTAAATAAAGCATTAAAATAAATGGTGTGGAGTACAAAGTGTAATATTTGCATCCTGAAAATGGTGGAGTACTAGATAAAAGCAAAACATAGAAATACTTTGGAAAAATTGTGGTTATGGCAAATGAAACCTGGTGATGAGTGGACTGCAAACTAAAACCCACGTGTTTAATGAAAGGTGTCTGTGGCAGGTGAAGTCCAGAGTCCTGCATCTCCAAATCAGGCCCACCACAGGCTGCCGTGTGGTGTGCTAACTATTTTTAAAAGGTTTGGTCTGTTTACTGTTGTTGTGGAAACTATAAAATGTAACCAAAGTGCAGATGCAGCTTTTGACTGCAGTAAAGCACACGGTTTATTTTTCTTATAGGCCTGGTGTCAGTTTATCTAATATACTCATATTGGCTTCTCTTCATTGGCTCCCTGTTAGATCTGGAATTGAATTTACAATCCTTCTTCTCACATACAAGGTCTTGAATAATCAGGCCCCATCTTATCTTAAAGACCTAAAGACCCTGAATCCTCCCTTTAGTTATGCTGCTATAGGCCTAGGCTGCTGGGGGGTTCCCATGATGCACTGTGTTTCTTCTTCACTCACCTCTTTTCACTCTGTTTATACCCCACTCTGCATTTAATCATTAGTTATTATTGATCTCTGTCTCTCTTCCACAGCGTGTCTTTTGTCCTGTCTCTCTCCCCCCCGAGCCTGGTTCTGCTGGAGGTGTCTTCCTGTTAAAAGGGAGTTTTTCCTTCCCACTGTCACCAAGTGCTGCTCATAGGGGGTCGTTTTGACACACACTTCCTGCCCGGCGGCTAAATGTGGGCACCGGATGAAAACTTTGAGCGATGCAGCTACAGTATATTAGCAGATATGAACAACTTCTAAAGCCACCCAGGATTTTTATGGCTGCTTTTTAAACATTGTTGTGTGTCTGTGTGTGACTGCTGTGATGCTGGAGTCTGTGGACACGTTGGTTTTCAGCCCAGACTCCACAGGTAGCGTTGGGTAGAAACACATTTCAAACTAATTATTTTTGTCGTTGTTACTGTTTTTGAGGAGTTGACATGATTGTTGGTTCTTTTTGCCAATAACTCGAGAGTAATAAATTTCACGTACGCTCGATTTTACGACAACACACGGAAAAATTAGGGGATGCATGTTTGCTTTGGACTCGCTGGGCACTGTTTGTCTGCGACACGACTTCCTGTGAGTTGTATTTTGTCTGAGAAAGGAAGGATCGAGTAACCAATTTAGAGTTGCCACCCAAAGCCGAGTGCCCACTTTCCCCACAAGGACCAAAAATACACACAAACAGAGCAGCGTGCCTTTTTGGGGGTATGGTGTGTGTGGCTGCTTATGTTGGCATTTCCTATGTTATCCCTGTTTTCTTCTGCAGCTCAGTTGCTTCAGATGGTCTTAAAGGCGTCTCGTGAGTTTTCCCAGTCTGGCATTATTTGGTCAGCGCCTTAAACGAGGGCCAAAGTCTGAATCACACCCTCGGTGTACGCGTGTGATCAGACGGGCTAGTGTTTTATGCTTACTGTATGATCACGTGTCTGCGCTGTGTGCGTCTGTTGGCCTGTGTCTGTATGCGAGTGCAGCTGCTGCTGTCTTGTCACCGGCATTTGCTGTGTGGTTACGCAGTGACGTGCGGCGGGTGCTTGGCCACGCCTCATCGCCTCGGAGCATCACAGAGATTTATCTTGTGACTACATGACCTGCTCTCGCTGTGCTGCATCAGTTTCTTCCTCAGTGTTGTTCTTCTTTTTTTGATATGGCCATTTTGGGTTCTTTTCTTTAATCCGTATTAAGCACTTAAGCGGCGCTGCAACATTTTACTTCCCCCTTTTCTGATTTCACTTCCCTGACCGATCCCTCTGCTGCAAATCTTCAACTTCTTGTGTGAGAAAGTTGAGCAGACGACACAAAGTGGCGCATGATTACGTTTGAACCGATATGACTTAGGACGTGCAGTAATGAGCAGCTCCACTCAGCTGATTTGTGTGTGTTTATGTCTGCAAACATGCATCAGTTCCCACATGTTTGGCTAAAGAGACGGAAAGGCTTAGCAATTTAGATCCATGCAAAGATGAGAAAGAGACATGGGAGGGAGGGAGGGAGGGAAAAGTTGAATATGGAGGGAGAGAGATAACGTGGTGGGAGGCAGAGGGGGAGGGTAGCCCACGGCAGAGAAAGAGAGGGATGGGAGAGCACACGGCAGGCAGAACGACCGGGACGAGCAGCTCTGTGGAGGAGTCTGCCCTGAGCTCGAGCATGCAGTGGCCCACTGCAGGCAACTGCCCAAAATAGAGCCCTTTTTTTTCCCCCTCCTTTTTCTTCTGCTCCTCTGCTGTCAGAGAAAAGGGAGAGGTTTCACAGAGGGGAGTTCACTGCCGGACGCAGAGCAGTGGGAAACAGGGAGCTCTCCAGAGATGAACCGAGGAGGGTCTTTTAGGAGGCGGCTCTCCTCTCTGAGGGGGGCATGGCGATGGAGCACGGGCTACCTTTTCAGGAAGGTAGGATGCAATGGATGAAAGGATGGATTTACTCGAAAGCCTCTTGTTGCTTCTCCTTCGCTTTTCATGCTCCGTTTTTTTTCCCTTTGTCGCAGAAAAAGTTTCTCTCGTCTCCCTCGCAGACTTTTACCAACCCCCAACCCCCCCGTTCCTCCCTCACTGCCTCACTCTTTCTCAGATGGTTAATTTGTATGGCCTGCTTGTAAAGTCAACCTCCCCAGATGTTTTTCATCTGGAAACAGGGCCTGGAGGACCCCCCACTCCAGTTCCCACCTCCTCCTCACCCGCTAACCCCCACCCCCATCCCCCAATGCAGCTTCCCAAAGGAGATGGGATGCGGATTGCGCCGTGTTTAGGACATTAACGTATTTGCTGCACTGGGAAACTGCTGCTTGTTAAGGGTCTTTGATTCTTTCTGTTGAGCTGCAAACGCTCCATCCAGGAACTCGTCAAACATCGTGATGCCTGTTTCTCAGAGGCAGAAACATCAGCGTGACCACAGTGAAAGTTTCTGTCTCGTTGCTGACCCTGGCTTCAGTGCCGCTACTCTCCCAGATGGTTGCAGTTTAGCTTAAATCTCGTGGCTCATAAAATCCCCTGCACAACAATTCAGACTAATTTGAAGCAAAAACGATGAATTAACCGCTGTCTTTGCAGCACAACATAAACGGCAGCTCTCCGGCAGTCTCTAATTAAGACTCTTTTCGTTTGCGTGCTGGTGGCTCCGTGTCCCGCGTTGGCGTCCCTTTACCCCGAGAAAAGTTCGGTCTTTTCCCGACACCGATGCACAGTAACGCCCTCATCACCACTCAGCGCAAGCACTCAGCCCTCTTCATGCTCTGCATCTGTCTCTGAACCCTCGCTTTTAGGTCGTCTCTCACTCATTCATCTCTGTCCTCCTCTGGCGACTCGCTGCACTTTGGAGCCCCATGCAACATGTTGAAACACTTAGGCCGAAGTGCAGACCGAACAGGGGGGGGGGTTTGCTTTGTGTCACCTCAGTTGGGCAACTGACTCATGTGAACATTTGGGATGTAGAATTGAGGGGAGGAAAGCGAAGGAGAGAATTTATCAAAATAAACAGGCCTGCTCTGGGAAAACACTCCATCATCTGATATGTTTGTGTTTGTGCCTATGTATGTGTATGCATTCAGGCCCCCCCCCCCCAGGAAATTTGATATTTAATACAGATATTTGTTAGATTTTCCAAATTCTCGATTCAGCAAAGTGGAAACACTGCATTCTGAAATATGTTGATAATCAGCCCGTTCTCTTCCTCAAAGCGCCAGAGCTGCTGGTCTCTCACGGACGTGCACAAATCGGCCTGTTAGTGATAATGAGATGATCTCTCTCCCGACTCGTCACATCTTAGACGCTTCTAAAGGGCGTCATCTTAAATCGAGCTGCTTTCAGCGTGCAGGGCTGATGACATTTTAATCCTCTTCTAAACCAGTTGAAACAACAGGACACAAACGGGAGCGTCCTTGCTGAGAAGCTCATGAACTTGATTGATATTCCTCAGATCTCCAAATTTACCACTCTTTGAAAGAGAACTGTTTTCTCTGTAATTAATATTGCTGTAATTGGTACATTAAGGCTCGAAGGATACAGGCTGAGATATTGATTTCCATCTTCTCCCTGTGCTTGCACCAGTTTTTAGAGGGAACCTCTGTTTGCATGCTTACCCAAAAGCATGCAAGTCAACGCTGCCTGTCTTGGCCCAGGATACTTTTGCAAAAGACTAAAAAAAAAAATATATATATATATGCAGACAATTGCACAAACACCACGTCTCCACCTGCATTCCATGCACGAACATTTTGAACCTTACAGACTCTGTGCAGTGCAACCTTTTTAGAAAGTTTAGTAATAAATATAACGTGCAAAGAAAGTGAAAACAACATCTCTGACCTGAAAAAGAAGCAGCAGTTTTATAACAGGTAGGTTCTTCACTCAGTCTACTGTTGGGACAGCAGAGCAGACTAATGCTCATTGAGGGAGGCCGCGGGTGCTCTTGACACTGATGGTTAGCCGGCCAATCTGATATAATGGATGATGATGGATAACAGCCCCTTCCTGTGTACATGTGACCCAAACATCACAGGAGAGTGAATAAGTCCACGTGCCCTCTGACCCCCCCTCCCTCCTCAAACCGGTCTGAGGGGGAGGCGAGGCGGGCCAGGCTCAGTGGAGCCAAACAGTCACTTTCAGCCACACTTCCTCTGCGAGGGCCTCTCTGCTTTGCTCTGTGAAGGTGCCATGTGAAGCCGTCCTCACATGGCACTGCACCGCATATGAGAGACTCATATAAGAGACACCCTCCCCCTTCACCCCCCCCAAGGTGTGTTACACTCTCTGGAGCAATGATCAGATTTTTGTCTTTCAGTGTGTTTATTTTCAAAGGGCTGCAAACAATTTCAGACTCTGTAACTGCCTGTTATACAGCATTACGTCACAGGACCGGAGACAGTTGGCTCACACACGAGTTTACAGCCGGGCTCATTTGAACTGTGTGAGGAACTGCGGTGTCGGTGGATCGTGTCAGGACAGCAGACTCCGAGGTGTCCACTAGAGTTTTCTGCCAGTGTTGTTACCTCAGCTGGATTTTCAGGCCTGTTTTCCTTACAGATGTGCATGCAGTGAGTTACAGTAAAGAGGGGAAAGCTGGAAGCAGCCTCTGCTTGGCGCCGCTGCTGCTCTGTTACATGTGCTGCAGACGGCGCTGAGAGGATTGTAAATGATGCATTCTGAGCTGGTCTGCTGGACAAATGTCATATCATAATGCTTCTCCAAATTACCCCGAGCATCCAGTTCTGTATTATTTAAAAGAAAAGTTAAGGCCACATATTGCACAGTATATTTGGAAGTGCTGGACACCTGCTGCCCTTCGGGAGACTGCTGTGGTTCCCAAAAAAAAAAAAATTATATCAAATTGTACGAGAAAATGATCCTTGACTCTCTTGAATGCTGACCTCAGTAAACACTTTACTGATGAGTTTATGGCCTCAATCACTACGTTCAAGTCTTACTCAATACAACACAATGCTTATTTTGTAAATTATGGTCTCCATTAGAGGAAAATAAGAGGGTAAAGTAAGTACGGCTTCAGCACATGATTGACAGGTCGCTGAGTGTGCAGCGATCCTCTGTTTCTCAGTCAGATCCACCCCCAGGACCAGTCGGTGACGCTGCTACAGCTCTAATAGTTATTATGATTACTGATTATGCTCTGCTGTAATCTCTAAAATCAAAGGCTGCCTTATTTCCCAAATTCCAAATGATTCAAATTTACTGACAAGGCTGAACTGCTGTTATCGTTACATGGACGGCCGTGGCTCAGAGCGGGGTATTTGGAAGGTCTCTCTAACTGATTTGATTTCTTTTTCAGTTTTTGAATGCTTGTTGGCGTGTATGCAAAGCAGAATAATAAATATTTTCTTTGTGATTTGCAGGGCTCAACAAAATCCTCAAAGAGCATGGAGTCACGGCGCAGACCATCAAGGTAGGCTCTCTTCTTCTCTCCTGTCCTCTTCTTTTATCGCCTCCTCTTCTTTCTCCTTCTGTTTTCACTTTTCCTTCCTTTCCTCTTCTCCGTTGTTTCCTCTCCTCTCCGTGTTTCCCCATATAAGGCTTCGTTTGGATTATCGGGCCATATTTGTTTAATTATCTTAGAAAATAATCTTCCCCGCTTTCAGCAGAAGTTCAGATTTATAATGAAGGAGGTGAAACAAACATCAAGCTCAGCTCTGTCCATTCCCCGCGTCCAGCTTGATATGTGAGGAACTCGAAAATGAAAAGTTTCGATGTAACACGACACTGGCTGATTTTTACCAGGGGACTCGGTAAAAGCAGCGTGCCCCACCGCTGAACCGGACCACTCGATGTGCTGCTGGACATAAAGATATCCGGTGTCGGCCCCTCTCGCCTCGGCCCTCGGGGAGTCACACATGTTGTCAGTCGTGTAATTAATGTGTCAAACTTGATGGCGCAGCACAACAGCGCGCTGTGCGACGCTTGAGTGACAGTTTGGCTCCGGCGCAGCAATTCACGTTGACGACGCGAGGTAATAAAAACAGTTCAACATCTGGAACATCGGCATGTTTAAGAGCCCACGCAGAGCATGTGAGAGTTCATTTACTGCGAGGATTACACCTGATTTCCATCCATATAAAGGAAAATGGTTTTTAAGTGCTGAGCATCGGAGTCGTGTGACAGTTGACTGATGTAATGCTCCAGCTAAATTAACTTATCCAATCAAACTGCTGGCTTCAGACGGGTTTGTTACATGAATAAATGTGGACCCTACAGAGGTCGCACAGGTAGTCCAGCTCCTCCAGGATGGCACATCAGTGCGTGCCATTCCCCAAAGATTTACCGTGTCTCCCAGCACTGTCTTAATAGCATGGAGGAGAGTCCAGGAGACAGGCAGTTACTCTAGGAGAGCTGCACAGGACCACAGGAGGTCCTTAACCCTTCAGCAGCACCGGTATCTGCTCCTTTGTGCAAGGAGGAACAGGATGAGCACTGCCAGAGCTACAAAATGACCTCCAGCAGCCACTGGTGTGAACGTCTCTGACCAACCAATCAGAAACAGACTTCATGAAGGTGGCCCGAGGGCTCGACGTCCTCTAGTGGGTCCTGTGCACACTGCCCAGCACCATGGAGCCCGACTGGCATTTGCTATAGAATATCTTAATTAGTGAAAGGTTCTGGAGAAGCCGTGGAGAACGTTATGCTGCCCGTAACATTGTTCAGCATGACCAGCATGACTCCTCAGGCTAGGCAACGGCACCCTGACTGCCATCAGGCATCTGGATGACAGCCTTGGACCCATTGTGAGACACTACGCTGGTTCTGTAGGTTCCTCCTGGTGCACAACAGTGCCCAAGCTCATGTGGCCAGAGTATGCAGGCAGTTCCTGCAGGATGAAGGAATGGATACCACTGACCGGCCCCCACGCTCGCCTGACCTAAATCTAACAGAACACCTCTGAGACGCCGCCAGGTTGCACCTCAGACTGTCCAGACGTTTGTTTGTTAAATGAATAAATTGTTAAATTGGAAATATGTCTTGTTTCTTCAGACTTTAATCATCCAATCAGCAACATGGCCTTTCAGGTCATGAGAAAAATATGTGGATATATGTATTTAGCCATCAGTATGAGAAGTCTGATTATAAGCTGAAGTCAAGTAGGGTAACCATAGAAATCCTTGGAATTTTTTTCCCCCTTTTTTCTTTTTCTTTTTCTTTCTTCTTTTTTTTTCAAGTTTCCTGATTTACCAAAAAAAAAAAAAAAAAGGTTGAGCGTTTGTCTGAATTGACAAATGAGATCACTGCAGCACTGAAATTGAGCATGCAGAGATAATGCGTCATTTGTCAAATGCTGTATGCACAAAAGGAGCAATCGCTTAATCTCTTCAGCTGATGAGAAGCAGGTTGGCACTCAGCCGGTCAACACATGCCGGTGAATCTGGAACTGGGGCCAAAGCCCAGGTCTATATTAGCTTTGACTGCACTGAGAGGTGAAAGGCATACATAAGGAGGTATAGAGAGGGGGGAAAGGACAAGAAAGATGGAGATGGTAAGAAAGAGGAGACGCAAGTTAGAGAAATATTTTCAAAACTTTGATAAGACTTCTGTCTCGGCACAGTAGAGACATGTGTGTGATATCAATTCCTTTTATCTGAAGTGATGAATAATTTCCAGTAAGCATGTTTTGAGTGGCTCCAGATGTACAGAACAGAGCAGGTTACAGTATTTGAACAGTAAAGCTGGAGTGATCCTCTCTCCCAGACATATGAGCAATCTCCTCAGGGGCTGCTCACAGCTGACAAATGTGGGAAATATGCTGCAGTCTGGCTCCAGACACCTCTCACTTAACCTCTTCAACTCACCCTCCACCTTCAGCTCAGCCACTTCACTTCTTTACGGTCTCTTTGTGGTTGATGTTTTCTGCAAAGGCAAAAAGTCTGAACAAGCCTGTGTGGCTCCACAACGGCGCCTGCAGAATGACTGCAGCCCGCGAAACTGCAGCAAATCCAGACATCCGCCACCAAATTAGTCAGCTGATACAATCAAATACATCATCAGAAATTTGGATTTTAAATTTTTCTGTAATCTGCATTAGGCGACTGCATTATGTGCGATCTCAGTGCCTTTGAGACGTTGCTTCAGTGACGGGGACCGGGGTCTGTGACCACCTGCGATCAGCTGCCATCTTCAGAGTGACTTTGGTGCATCGAGGGCGATAAAACGGCAATAAGACGCTCTGCTCACAGTTTGCAGTTGGCAATTACATATCATCCGTTTGCCATCATTAACCGATAAATCTGATGCTGTCTGCATACACAGGATTGTATGAACCGCTTGAGGTCAGCCAGAAAGTTGTAGATCCAAAAGAGAAATTCCAAAATTCCTCCACAAATAACGATGTAATCGCCTCGCAATGAAAAAGCGTAGCTGCTGATTTCAAGTATTTGCACCCTCAACCTCTGGGTGACCAGCTGGACACCGCGACCCCTTGAAATCAGTCGCTGAATGTAAAACAATAAATCGCCGGGCAACCGCGGATTGATTTATTTATTTTTTGGTCTCGTAGTCACAAGGCCGTCCTATTTTTACTCCAGGGTGACTGAAGCATAATGGATACAAGATTACCGCTGAGTGCGACTCCCCGGTGGAAATCTATTGTTTTCCTTTTCTTCTTTTCCTGCTTTTTTTTTTTTGGGTGTTTCATTGCGTACATCCTTTTATGTGTCAGTTTTAGATTTATGACAGCTGATTGCTATCTTTCATTATTATCTGCATATCACTGGTGGCCTCTTCCAAGGATCACAGATGGATGTTGGGTACAGTACGTCTATTGTACATTGTTCCTCTGTTTCTAATTTGCTGGATTTTTTTTTTTTAAATTTCCAAGAGAGATTTCAGTAATTGCGTGCAAATGGTGGGAGCAACACACGCAGACACACACGCAGTCACACACAGACACACACACAGACACGGGTCTTCATTGACTGTGCTTGTTGCAACAGATCGTTGGCACATATGAGATATGGAAGAATGGTGCATGTTTGATCTACAGACTGACAAAGGTTTTTAAATATATCTCCAAATCAGCATCTTTGAGACATATAACAATAACAGTGGGATGATTTAGACTCTCAAAAGTCTGTAAAGTCTATTTGGCAACACGCTGCAGGGAGAACGTTTAGGACAGAGACATCCTCCGGGCACCGGGCATCCATGGATGCTGTTTCCGGGGGGCAAATCTGATCGGTCAGTCCTGGCCTTTAAAAGGACGTCAGTTTACCTCGAAATTTTGTTGGAAATTGTGAAGCAAAAGTCATCTTTTATCAAACATCGAAAAGACTGATAAAAAGAGACAATTTGGTTCAAAAGTGAGAAAACTCACTTGGTTGTGACAGCCACACAAATTAAATGAGATTGTTTAATTAGAAATATTTTTTACGTGAGTTCTGTGTTCCGTGTCTCACTGAGTGCTGCATGTTGGGCTTATAAAGCTGTAAAGGCACATCTTTTTCTACTAATCTTCTCACATTACTGAAATATTGCTTTTTGCCCTTCACCTTTCAGCCAAATCTCAATGTTGTTTAGACATCTGGAAAAGTCAAAGAGCAACACCTGCTCTCATTTTCTCAAGAGCCCGAGAGTAAATTATGGATCAATCAGGAAATTCTGACATCTTTCATCTGGGCCTCTTTAATCTCCTCCCTTTAGATCTAATCTGACAAAAAAAAAAAAGACTCGGCTGAACCGCCGCTCTGCCCAATTATACCGAAACACTTTTGCTCATCACTGATCAGTTTGGCTGCAGCCCCCTGCTGTGTTCATCGGATGCATCACCTTCCCCTCGCTCGCTTTGCCCTGCAGACACATTCTAACAACGTGACCCGTGTTTGATGCAGCGGGGAGAGCACGAACCCCGCTGAGGTTTAGTGATGTCATCGTGGATTTGGTATTTATATGGTGTATTGCCTTCTCCATATTAGGGTATTTGTTCCATGCTGGCTTGAAGAAGGAATGTTGTGTTCTGAGATGTAGTTTGCATCACTGAGGACATTCGGTTTGCAAGAAATGACTGTGTCCATAATAATATTATTATACATAAAGTTCTGTCAGCTTATCGCCTAAAACATCCTGTGACTGCTTCCATCAGAGCTCCGGTGAAGTAGCTCTTTCTGCCCATACAGTGCACTGGGTAGATAATCGTCTCTAAATGAAACAAAAACTGATCAAACTCAGCAGCTTTCAGCCTCTTGGCAGGCTTTGGTTAAAACCCCTAAAAGCTGCAGTGTATAAATCACATGTGCTGCGTTACTTCAGGGTATTAAAACTATCTTTTGCGGTCCAGTGGCCTGCATCGGATTCTCTATCAGCTGATAGTCAGAATTACCCAGCCGGCTGCTCGAACTGTGAATCCTCCTCCTTTCCTCCGCAGGAGCGCGAGTCTGCTGCAGGCCCTGGAGGAGAACTACGAGCTGGACCTGATCTACATCACAGAGCGGATCATCTCCGTCTCCTTCCCCAGCAGCGTGGAGGAGCAGAGCTACGCCGCCAACCTGAGGGAGGTCGCCTCCATGCTGCGATCCAAACACGGTCACAACTACCTGGTAGGGTTTCAAAATAAAATCACCTTCATTTATTTTAGTTTAGATGGAGAAATTGAATAATTACAAGAGATCATCAGCTGATTTCCCTCAGGTCCAATCATAAATCCACGCAACGGAGGGGTTACATAACATCTGCGTCTGTGTGCTTCTTCATTCCCTTCACAACTCAAACCATCGCTCCTGTTGTTCCCTAAACCTGCGGCCTACTGTCCATGTCGGCAGTGTAGGATATAATCCACTCTGGACAGCAGTGACACACCCTCAGTCAGTGTGTGTGTTTAATCTTTTACTAAACTTAGCAACCCTAACTGGACACTGACTTCTTATACTTAGGAATTTAAAGGATGATTAAAAGTATCTCTAGTAGGAATCGCTCACAATATATAAAAATGTGGGCGGGGCATCGCCTTTTTCACTGCGTTTCCAAAACCAAACAAACAGGGGTGGAAGGGAGGAAGTGGGAGGAAATGATGCATTCTTAGTCGCCAACACACAAGCAGCCAGTTAATAAAGGCGTTTCCCAGAGAGGGCAACAACTAGCTCATTGACTGCTAACTACATTATTAGGTTACAGGTTAGGTTACAAAAAGCGCTGTTCAGGACTGACTCATTCATTGTGTGTCCGCTAATTCAGCGCCGCGGCCGGACGCTAAAAATGGCCGCGTTAGAGTTTGAGTGACGTTTAAAGCACATGCTTTTCATTCATTCGCCCAAGATGACCTTGCTAAACGCAGCCGCCTTTTCTCTGGGATTTAGCGAAGCATGACTTTAAGCTAACATTGTTCTGCACTGTAATATAGAGCCAACAAGCTCTGTCCTGTTTTACAGCAATTAGTTTAATCTCCTACATGGATTATCGTGCAGTTACAGGTATGTTAATAGGATGTAACAACGCTCTGCTGACTCCCAGACCTCCTCTGGTTTAACATCAGCACAGAAACTGCCCCAGAAGCTTCACGGCGTGGCTTTCCACAGCCAAGCGGCTCCTGTAGGTGTAATGTGCAGGTGGCCCAGTGCTTTTGTCCATGTTATCATTGCCTCCGGCTCATCCCATAAACACACCGAACAAATGCCATTCTAACTCAGATTATAGGCATGATTAGCTAATAAAGACGATAAGTACCTTTACTATGATACCCATAGACTGGGATGATGATGAGTACATGCCACCTCATATTTAAGTCTCAAACCCCCACATGAGCGGTTCATATGCTCACTGGCTTGGCTTAATGCCTCTTTTAATATTGTTTTTTTCTTCCTTTAGCTCTTCAACCTCAGTGAGAAGCGCTACGACATCAGCCAGCTGAACCCAAAGGTAAACCTGCCTGCTTCACACCCCACCTTCTCTCCCGCCTCATCCTCCGTCCTGCACGACCACCAGTCTGAGCAGCAACCTCTCTCCTCCCCTCTCAGGTGCTGGACTTTGGCTGGCCCGACCACCACGCTCCAGCCCTGGACAAAATCTGCAGCATCTGCAAGGCCATGGACACGTGGCTGAGTGCGGACAGCCACAACGTGGTGGTCATACACAACAAGGTGAGAGTGAAAGACGAGAGGATGCCGTGAGAACAGAGCGGGCCTCCCCAGGCAGTAGAGGGTGCTCTCAGGCTCTTTTCGTGACCTCCCACTTACCCCGGAGGCTGCAGCTGTTTGTGCATTTGCGCCTCTAATGATGTTCTTCCTGAGTGAAACGACCTGACATTCTGGGTGGAGCGTTTGTGTGTGAGAGTGTGTGTCTCTTTGTGTGCTTGTTTGGGCTCGATGAGGGTTAGAAAAACACAAATTAGGGCTCTAAGGCATGCCAGTCGTCAGGGCTACTTAGGTTTATTTACCCTTTTACCCTTAACAGTACCATAAAAACTGAAGTGACCGTTATTTTTCTGCTGTTGCCTAAACTTACTTGGATCACGTCACACTCTGTGGGAAGCGTCGGCATGCTGACACACACACCATGAAGATATATCCGTCACAGCTACCGGGCCGCTGTCCCGAATGCAATACCTAATCATTTCCACGTTAACCCCACTCTGCTCCTGATTGTCTTTTGCAACATAAGGATTAAGCACGGGATCCTAAAGCATTCCCGCGGCGAGGTTGCAAACAAGTCGGCTGCCATAACAACAGCTGTTATTTTTTTCTGAGCAACAATAGTGGTCGCTAAGGAAGCTGGGCCGTGCTGGGTTTCCACACGTCAACAAATCATTTCCACCGGGCTCCACGCTGTTAAAGCCGCCGCGATATTTATAATGCGGAACTCCACCGTGAGCCTTAAAAATGGAGAGATGGGCTAAAATGAACACAGGCTTTGTTGACACAGTATCACGTGCTCGGGCACATTCGCGCAGACATTTTTTACAGCGTGGACGTTAGCCACTCCACCGGTTTTACACAACACGGTCAGTTTAGTGGTCATGGGGAGGGCTCAGCTCGTGAAAATAGTTGTATAATGTTTTCTGTGGCTCAGCTGGGGCCTGGAGGAATCTACCGTGAGAAAAAATATCACTGGTTTCTGAATCATTGCATTCCTGACGGCATTTTTTTTTTAAAGAGGGCCTTGTTTAATGGATTGAAAGATGATACACACAGTGCTCATTTATGTTTCAATCAAACGTAACAGATCTCGGTTTGGTGGCCATGGCGGATTATTTTAAATAGACTTTTTGTCAGTTCAGACATCCAAATAAGAACTTTGTTAGAAATTTTTTTGCCTGCATAAAACAAATTAGTTATATTGAATTCACTTTAATTTTATTTATATAGGTTCAAATCGCAACAGTCACTTTAATTTTGTATCGACTTTTCAATTAGCCTTCATCCCGGTAATCGTCTGACATGCACCGCTGCATGTGACATACTGTTTTGTGCAGATTTTCAGCTTTAATTCAAAGGGTCTAACAAAAGTATTTCATTGAAAATTCAGGAATTACAGCCATGTTTATGCATACTTCCCTCTCACTTTGCAAAAGTACAAAAATTGTGTCTAAGTTCCTCTGGACCTGACTGTACGTGCGGCACCCTGTGGTGTCACTGAACTGTAGAAAACAGAGACACAGCCTCCCTGAAATAATTAAAAAGAAAAAAGTAGCTTATAAAATTAGCCCCCGGGGCCCCCCCCCCCCCCCCCCCCCCCCAAGCCCAGGAAACGTCAGTGTGATACTAAATAACCACTAAATAACCTTCTTTGTGGCATTTTAATTTGATTTTGTGTTTTAATCTTTTGGCGTTTATTAATTCTACATCACCAAAAATAACCATTAAACACAGCTGGACATCACAAAGTTAGCCCTGGTATAACTTCAGCAGAGAAAAAGTCCAGTATTGTTTTCTGCATGCTTGACCATCATGAGGTGAAGATAAAACGCTGAGCTCACTTGTGCTTGACTGATGTCATTTCAGGGCAATCGAGGCAGAACGGGAGTGGTGGTGGCGGCTTACATGCATTACAGCAACATTTCTGCCAGGTAGGTCTGTGGTCCCAGCTGCAGCTGGAGCTGAAGTCACATGTTGCAGCCCGCTTAAAAAGAGGAGAGAAAGTCAGAGAGAAAAGGAGAGAGAGAGAGGGCGTGAAGATGGAATCTGGCATTTTGGAAAACAAGTGTGAGAGGAGGAAGCCTGTGTGTGTGAGGACAGGCTTAAGAGGAAAACTAGATAAGCCGGCATTGTTCATCACAAGATTGAAGCCCACATCTGAAGTACAGTCAAAGACGAAGCGGAGGGAGGAGGGGTGGAACATGAGACCGAAGACCACCAGTTTAATTCTGGGAAATCAAAAGAAAAGTTTCTGATATCATAATTCTAAAATCGAGCCAAAGCGAGTCAGCTCTAAGAGATGCCGCATCATGCGACTCAAATTATAAGTGACCTGCTTTTCTTTATCTGTGTTGGGTCTGTTTTTAGATAAGACCTGGTACAGAAACAACCACAGGAGCACATGACTCACTGCTGTTTTTAAAAGAGCTCCGATTGGCCAGGAGAAACACCCCAAAGCAGCCGTAGTTTCCCGCACAGCTGTCAGATTCCTGTATCCGTTATCCTGCAGGCCGACTGAAAGCTGACGGGAAACGAAGTGTCCAAACATAAACCGGCAGAGAAACGGGGACGTGCGGGGAGATGTTGCACGATGGCGCGGTGGTTAGCACAGTTGCCTCGCAGCGAGAACGTCCTGGATTCGAAGGTGTGAATGTGAGTGCGAATGGTTGTCCGTCACTCTGCGTTAGCCTGGCGACCTGTACAGGTGAACCCCG
>JAVDPK010002906.1:61398-105495 GCA_034780415.1 Cichlasoma orientale | reverse complement strand
CAGCTAAGCACTTTACCCCACAACATTTATTTTTGACCCACATTTTTCATTGATTTTTTTTTTTTTTTTTTTTTTTTGGTCACAGGTTGTCGTCCTTTTCTCAAAATCTACCAGGCCATGCAGCCCATCTACACATCTGGGATCTAGTAAGTCTTAAAACGCACTCGCGCTCAAATGCTTTTACAAGAATCCAGGGATAGCAAGCTCGTAACGGCTCAATAATAAAAACTCTGATTTTCCTTCATTGCCTCTCCTCTAACTCCCCCTGCCCCCCGATATACACCCACAGCACCCCTCTTGCCAGCTTACACTCCTCGCTTGGCTCACGTTATTATATTTAGCTAGCCTCCCCAGCTGCAGGCTCTTGTTTCTCCACTTTAGATCCCATAATCATGTCTAGTGTTATTTGTGACTGGAGAGCCAATGAAAGAGGCAGACAGGCATCTGTGTGGACGCCTGCAGGGTTTTCATGCCAGAGGACCCTGCTGGTTCCCAGGGCCAGACAGGAAACAATGGATTCTATGGCTCTGTGTTGTTGTTTTTGGGAAGAGGAGAGGTTAGAAAAAAGGAGGTGAAGGCGGTACTGCCCTCTGAGAGGTGAGGCAGGCACACATTCTGCATTTACACCTTGTTTGAAAGGATTAAAGTTTAAATCTAGGTGCCATAATTTAGGAAGTAGTCTGTTTCTGCTTTTTATACCTTTATACTTACAACGGGAGCACTGTAAAACTTCAGTTAAATCCATAAATATTTGGACAGTGCCTCTGCACACCACCAAGAGCAGACTTTCAGCTTTAATTCAGAGGTTTAGGAAAAGTATTGAACGAAGATGTTTTTTTTGGAATTACAGCCATTTTTTCATAGTCCTCCATAGTACACCACACATGGTGGAAGTAGTGTTATGGCACGGGCATGCATGGCTCGGGCATGCATGGCTCGGGCATGCATGGCTGCAAAGGATTTTCGACCAAGTATTAAAGACGATCCTCATGTTTACAATGATGATAGTTTGTCCTTTTACTCTCGAGCCTCTGAAAACAGGGGCTGTAATTCCTGAACAATTAATAAAATACTTGAATTAAAGCCGTTTGGTTCAAAATCACTGTGATGGTGTCCAGAGGCAAAACTACAATCCAAAAACTGATGGACCTCTATGGGTGGAACTGTGAAGTTTGGCAGACAGCTAGTATCACACACACTGCTTCAGCTGCCATTGCCCGTTTACCTTGAGCTCCTGGAAATTGCAAGTTTTGGCCTCCTTTCCCATTACATCACCTCATAAAAGGACAGCAAATGCAATTGGTCAATATATATTATGATATATATGATATATGTATAATCTCCTAATCTAAAAGAGTCTTTGTTGTTGTTACTAAAATATTTCTTAGTGCAATTTTAAGCTCCTTTCACTTTCACTGCACTTCTGCTACAATTGCTGTGAAACAATCAGTGCAGATACATTTCCAGACTCTTTAAAGCCTCGATGTAATCACATTCTTCCTCACTTTGTCTCACATGCTCCTTCTTAGCACTCTCCTCCCTTTGATCCTTCTCTCCCACCCGGACATTCACACGGGCACTAATACCCAGAAACGCCACAGGTTACGCTCTGCGAAGGCCGCCTTTAAAGCAAAGGGAGTGTTTTCCAGAGAAGCAGCATCAGAAACGAAAGCCGATGCAGTGGAGCGAAGCTGGATTTGATGTCATAATTTCCGCAGCTGGAATGATAAAAACAAGCCTCTCGTGTGACATGTTGTGTTTTTATTTCTCTGCAGTAACGTCCAGGGCGACAGCCAGACCAGCATCTGTATCACCATTGAGCCTGGCCTCCTTTTGAAGGGGGACATCCTGGTAAGGCCAGCACAGACAGACCCCAGAAGCCAGCGCTACATGATAAAAACAGATACAAAATCCTCAGTAGTCTTTCAGCTGTTTGTAAAATATAAATCATCTGGCTTCTGTGGATTTTAGCTCAGTCTTGACATTTTATTGCTGGCTAAATTCACAAGTGTGAAGCCAGTAACACTGAATGTTTATTGTCTTACTTCTGCCAGAAGAAAAGGAAAAAAATATGGATGCCAAATGACGATAAGCATAAAATACCAGTGAGAACAGCTATAGAAATGTACAATAAATACATGCAGGATATTTTTATTTTTACTGGATAATAGTAATGAGGGAATCCTGTCTGTGTTTCCAATCAAACACTGGCTGTATGTGCTGAATGCATGTGCTGCAGCGGTTTATAGAAGAAATGGGGCTGTAAAAACTCCGGGAAAGACAGTTGGACCGAGTCCTATACCTCAGTTTATAGGCCCTCATTAGCACACAATATGTTGCTGGAAACTGTGACGTGAAAAAGGCAGTGCACTTCCTTTAGCGTTCGAGGATACACGAGGTTCCACTATAACAGGACGCCGTTTCTAACAAAGCCTCGTGTCAGATGCATCACTGAACTCGTTGAGAGATTCAGGAAATTTTTATGAAAATTCCTGAAAGATCCCGAGTTAAGCAGCACCTGCGTGAGCCTCCGGTTTTTATGTGCGCGCAGAAGAACTGCACGCATCAGCAAAGTTTCTGCTTGTGCTGTCATCCGGGCCATAATATCATCCGTGGGATGTCCTCGGGGCGCATAATTTCAGCGTGAAGAATTATAAAGTGAGCACTCAGTTTGCGCCCCGGGCTGTTTTGGCCCTCGAAGCTGAACTCGTATCTCATCCTTTATTTAACGCAGACTAATGGATTCTGCTGAGTGCACCGTCAGACTGAGACGCTGCTTGCTGATGCTTGTTATTTTTCAGATAATAGGGAAAATGTGAACTGCTGCCTGA
The DNA here is from genome assembly GCA_034780415.1 of Cichlasoma orientale. Lineage (NCBI taxonomy): Eukaryota > Metazoa > Chordata > Actinopteri > Cichliformes > Cichlidae > Cichlasoma > Cichlasoma orientale. The sequence goes on along the minus strand of JAVDPK010002906.1, from coordinate 102,664 downwards.
CAGGACATTAGCGCAGAGGCCTCCTGCATTTTGTATTTCTGATCGGTCCGATTAAAGATTACTGCAGAGAAAACCTTCATAAATCGATTTGAAATGCTTCTGGTTTGGCTGTTGTTTTCTCTCACTGGCCAGTTTGTTTTAATAATTTATTGTTTTAAGTTTGACTTTTTTTTGCAGACCCAAAAGGCAAAAGAAGTTAGGACGGCTAACATTTTGTGAAAATCTTTAACGCCTTTCTTGGTGAATGCTGTTAAAGATGAGGAGAATTTCTGTATCGTAAATGAGCAGCAGTTGGTTACATTAGCATAATTTACATTAGCATAAGGACTCGACTCAAGATGGAAGACTAGCGACTGTAACAAAATCTGCCTCTTGGCACCAGGACATGTGCAATCGTGTGAAAACTAAATACCTTTTTCATTCCAATGGAAGCAGTAAAAGTGTTCGTATCAGGCAGATGGTGGTCATCAAATGCACTTGATTAACTGATCGTCAGCCAGTGTGGCTGCTCTTATAAAAGCAAGATGCTACAATCTTCCAAACAATTTGATGTCCATCATTGTGCAGTGATACTGTACAAAAAAACAAAGTATCCTTCATGTGGAAAACATTCAACACAGTTGCCAATCTTCTCAGGAGTGACGTTCCTGCAAATTCACCCCAAAGTCAGACCATACAGTGCTCAGAGAACGCAAGAGCTCCATGTCAGAGTGTACACTTAGCATGTTACATGCTGAAGTTCATGACAGTACAGTTAGGAGACTGAACAAGCATGACTTGTTTGGAACGGCTGCCAGGAGAAATAATCTTTTCTCTAAAAAAGAACACAGCAGCACGGCTTAGGTTTGCAGAAGCTGCATCTGTTTGGCCATAATGCACAGCACCACGACTCGGCATATCTGCACAAACCCCTCATACCAGCTGTCCACACAGGAGTGGAGGACTGATGATTTGGGCTTATTCTACAGCCACAGGACCCGGGCACCTTGCAGTACCAAAGTAGTCAAGAGTCAAATGTGAGGCCATCTGTCGCTAACGACAAGGATCCCAAGCACAGCAGCAAATCTATAACAGCATAACTGAAAAAGAAAATAATCATAATAAATGTTGCAATAGGCCGAAGTGCAGAGCTCAACCTGACTCAGAGGCTGTGGTGAGACCTTCAGAGAGCTGTGCAGAAACGAATGCCTGTAAAGTACAATGAACTAAAGCAACGCTGTAAAGAAGAGTGGACCAAAGTTCCTCTACAACAATGAGAACGATTGATAAATCACATAGAAACCATGGCAACAGTGGTTCTACAAGCCACTGAATCATGGGATGTATTTAGGTTTTCACAGGACAGCAAAATATATGTGAAAATAAGTTTTTTTTTTTTGTTTTTACAAGAATATGCTAAACTTTTGACTTTCTAGTATAAGTATGACACTTTTGCACAATTTTAACAAATACAGTAATTATGATAAAACATTGTTCTTGAGTTTGAACGGGGATCATTATAAATTGATTTTTTTCTTTTGAATCTCTGGAAATCTCTTTCTCTTTGTTTCCAGTTTTTAATGCTAGGCTAAGCTAGCATCTCCTGGCACTAGTTTCATAATTAGCCCACATCTTTATCGCCTTGTTTTTCTCACTGTTAGCGAGAAACCAAATGAGCCACTTTTCCAAAATGTCAAACTATTCCTCGCGCATTAAAAATAACCTTTTCACAAACGAGGGAAGAGCAGTTTCAGGATATTTAAAGCCGCTGCGTGAAAATGAAAGTTGAACCCTGAAGGCAGCACGTTAGCATAAAATCAGCAGAATCATTTTTTTGCAGTTAAACTCGGCTCAGCGGCAGTAACGGACGTCTCAGCGGGACCTTTACGATATCCTGGAAAGCTTTGTATAAATGTTTCAGTTTTATGGTTGAACCCACACTCGGAAAGTAGACTCAATTCTTATTTTTAATTTCTTTGTCGATATGGTATAATCAGTTTGTCAGGTTTTTTTTTATTCTTTATATCCACAGTAAGGAATAATTACAGTTCTTTGGCTCCGTATTCTTCCAGTGAATGTAAACATGAGGCCCTGGTTTAAAAAAAAAAGGCTTCCCGTCAGGAAGCAGCAGGAGGGAGAGAGCAGATTTTCCTGTGTGAGGTTTTAGTGTTGCTCTTAAAGCTGCTGTGTTTGGAGAACCAGTTTGGATAATACTGCTTGTGGACGGGCCTTCCATTACAAGAGATATAGATAAATAATAATAATAATAAAAGGGTTATTGTAGCTCTGAGCCAGCAGTGAATCTCTTGATTTTTCAGGTTAAAACAATGTTTTTATATGGAAAAAACCCGACACACTATGAATAAACAAGCTTTGTTTTGCTTGTTGCGTATGCTGCCCTAAATTTATTATTTACCTGCGATTCAGCCCCGTCTTACTGACCTGCTGAGATCTGTTTTATCGCCCTGCAGCTCAAGTGCTACCACAAACGCTACCGCAGCCCATGCCGAGACGTGATCTTCCGGGTGCAGTTTCACACCTGCGCTGTTCACGACCTGGGCATCGTCTTTGGAAAAGATGAGCTCGACGAGACGTTCAAAGGTAAAAGATCTGGACTCTACAGTGATGCTGGCAGTGGCACGATAATCCCCCTGCAAACAATCGGAATGAACATATTGTGTCATTGTCAGAGAAAGCTCAGTATCTCTCTCTCTCTTTCTTTGGTGCAGATGATAGATTTCCAGAATATGGAAAAGTGGAGTTTATTTTCTCCTTTGGACCAGAGAAAATCCATGGTAAGGATCAATGTGTTGGCTATGCTGCGCATTTTCCCTATAGTTTACCATCATGCTTACTTTACGAGCATTTTGCTGAGTTAGCCGTGTATAGTAGAGATGCTGACATAGACTGAGTATAAAACATGGCCGTAGCTACTGTGACATCACCCATTGGTTCTGTAGCCTTAAATTTTGCATTTTGGTATGTGTCTGTCTGAGAGCTACAGTATTACAGGGACTTTTTGTTACAAGAGAGCCACACCCTCCATCCCAGTAAGAATAGGTTTGCCCTTCTCGAGATGTGAAGACATTCACGTTTTCCGCTCTGTATCTTTGTACTTCTGGTCAAGGTATGGACCACCTGGAGAACGGGCCGAGCGTCTCGGTCGACTACAACACTCAAGACCCTCTGATCCGCTGGGACTCGTACGAAAACTTTAATCAGAACTGCGAGGACGCCACAGACGGCGAGAACGGTAGGAACCCTTATCCTAGAACTCGGGTGTTCTGAGTCCACTGGCTCTTTATGGAAGGTCTCATTCAGTGGAGATTAATATATAATGATTATCAAAGTCGTGGAATAAGACTGAGTCGAGTATATGCAGCGACATATTATAGGTAACTTTAAATTGATGTTACGCATGACCCTGGAAATTAATTTTAATGTTAGGCTGTAAGGAGGCTGAGACATTTTGCTCTTTGTCTTCTTTCTCTCTCTTAAGCCACACACAAAAACAGCGTGTAACCACGGTGACCCGAACAAGGCTGCTTTTGTCCTTCTGCGTGATACAGAGGACACATTCAGGTCTTTTCCTGATGGAGCTGAAACACTTTCATGTCTTTAAATCTCCCACATATTGGGGTCAAACTGAGGTGGCGTTTAAGTTCAAACCGTCGCTGGAATGTTTTTTGAGGAAAGATGCAGGAAAAAAAAGGTTTAGCTGTCCTAACGCGTCACAGCCGTACGCTGAAAGCATCATATCACACAAACTTTGTCCTACAGCTACCAAAAATAACCCTGAAATTACATTACCAGGTTGTAGTGCTGTAGATGTACATGTTAAATTGTATTTTGAAAGGGAGGAGAGGCACTGGTACCGCTGAATTTCATTTGTGGTGATATTATGGCCGCAGAGAAACCGAAGGCCCCGTGGGACCGAAGCCGACTGCTTTCCAGAGCGCAGTGCGAGACATTCCTGGGTTCAGCCACAGGCACGGACAGAAGCTTCCTTTTGAGGGACAAATGGTCACTCTGTGACCAAAGTGCTGCTTTCTTTGCCACCCAAAAAAGGAAGCAATGCTACGCCCTTAGAAACAGCAGGGAGCCGAAAAGTACCACACGTGTTAGGAGGGTTTGTGTTTGATTTTTAAACAAAAAACAAAACACCACCACCTTCGCAGTATAAGATGGAGTCAGGTGAAGTGGGAGACTGTCCTGTGCTCTGATTAAAATTTGAAATTCAATTTGGAAATCAATTTGAAAGTCCTCCAAGCTAAAGAGCGCAGGAACATCCAGCTTGTTATCAGCCGGGGAAAGAGAGGACATTAGTGTACGTGGCGCGGTTAACCTGCAGGGCTCAGGTGTATGTGGTGCTATTGCAAAGTGGAAGGGGTTAGGAACCACAGCAACTCAGCCAGGGAGTGGCAGACCACGTAAAGTTATAGATCGCGGTGCTTAAACGTCACCAATGCTTTGCAGTACCTGCACAGTCCCAAACCTTCTCGGGTGTTAACATCAGCACAGAAACCGTGTGTCAGGAGCTTCGTGGCAGCTCCTGCAGGTGTGACGTAATCAGTATCAAGCAATAATGGGAGAACATCTGGCTTGTGGTTACAAGAAGATCCAACACAGCGGCAAACAGGTGCCTGTCCCAATATTTTTGAAACATGCTGCTGGTATGGAATTCAAAATGAGCAGATATTTTAAAAAGCCCTAAAAATCATTGTTTTTTGTTTTTGTTTTTTTATTTAAATAAATATTTGATTCAACATTCCAACTTTTTTGGAAACAAGTTTATATTTTTATTAGTTGCCTAAATAGTTAAAGGTCAGAGGTCACTTGGCTTCCTTCTATCACTGGCCATAAAATGTCTACCTAACACTCGGCGGCAGCTTGAAATAGGCGCTGCTAAAATAGAACAGGTGTAAGTCTCCACTCACTCTGTTTCTGTGTGTGTGTGTGTGTGTGTGAGCGTGCGTGCGTGCGTGTGTGTGTGTGTGTGTGTAAATTATCTGTGCCCACTCCAGTCGGGTCCAAGTCGTCTACCTCATCTTGCCTTCTGTCATCTGATGATGATACTGTGGTCAGATCTGAATTAGACTTTAATGAGATCACAGACTCATATGGACGATAAAATTAAGCATCTGCACATGTGCATACACACACACACACACACACACACACACACACACACACACACACACACACACACGCACGCGCTGTTTTTTTAGGTACTTAAGTTTGAAGTAGTCGATAAGACTTTAAAGGTGATCCCTTAATAGCCTTTTGTGCTGTGACTCTACTCAGCCAGCACAGTCAGAGTGATGCAGTGTTTTAAATGAGCTCAGCATGGAAATGGCATTTAAATAAAAAAAAAACCAAAACTCAGACTAGATAGAAAAAGTGTTTCCAGTAAACTGAAGTGTTTCCACTGTTTTTTGGCTTCATACGTGTTGGTGCTGAAAAGGCAATTAACTCCTGTGAGAGAGTGAGTTCTAGAACCCAGAGGAAAGATGGCTCTGGGTGTAGATCTCCACCAGCGTTAGAAACAAAGAGCCGTTGCCGGGTTTGCACTCAGTCAGGATCGCTGCTGGGAAAAGCACACGGCTGCTTGCACGAGGCCTTAGCTTATTAGGGCACTGCATAAAGCTTCAAATTATAGGGCTGATGTTTTGTTGGGATCAGCTCTGGGTAAGTGGTGTCTCTGTGGCTGTTAGTTTCCAAAGATTGATGTTGACTTTTATTGTGTTGATTCCATAAAAACAGCTTCAGCTGCTGTGGGTCAGTTTTAGCTCAGGGATTTTTTTTGTCATGCCTGCACCTTGCATCAACACAAGCAGCATCCAAAACATCACAACAATTACACAACCGACTTATGCAGAAACCACTATAGCATTGCGTGCTCTTAAAAGCTCGATTTAGACATAACTAGCGTTACCTGTGGACCTTTAATACTTTAAATAAAGGCAAAGTTCATCTGTGATCTCACTCCCGTGCAAATCTGTAATGTCTTTAATCTGTAACCATATTCCTGTGCCAGTGTACACCTCTGTGACATCAGCTTTTTCTTCTTTCAGAGTTTTTTTATTCCCTTAGTTATGGAGTGTCAGAGGTTGTGTTGGCAATCATAAATGAGAGTTTGGACAGCATTTGGGTGCAAATTTGTGTTGCTACACAGCAAAGGGGCCCATTTGTAGGAGAAGGATTTGTAGCATGCATGGCAGCATTCTGTAGGTTTAAGCAATGCAAATGTGTAAAACAAAATGCAGATGTGGTGGGATCATTTCTCACTCTTCTTTTATACTTTTTTTTTTCTAATTTCCAGCCCCATATTTTTAGTCTTGGACTCTGCTAACGTGGCTTTGCTCAGTCCATCCTCTGTCTGAAACAAGCCATTTTAGCTCCTCGCATTTTCACTCCCTTAAGCCAACTTTCTTCTGATTGGCTGCTTCTTGCAAACAGAATGTTTGAACAGCAGGTGGGCGGAGCTGCTGCGCATGCGGAGCTGGGATGACTATGCTAAGGATATCCACTCTCTGACATCACTGAGATCCAAGAAAAAGAGGGAAAAACATATTTGGTCCATTTTAATGGCTGTAATTGGTCACTGGGGGGGGATCTCAGTACATGTTACACTTTGAGCTCTCAGCCACAGATCTGTTGTTGTGGATGTCCTCAGGAGTATCCCGCTACTCACGAGAAGATAAACTATAATCAGAGGAGTCCGAACACAGCAAAAACAGTTTTATCCGTACACACAGCAGTACTAATAAACCAGTAGACTGGAGACGGTGCATTGCAGGACACGACAAAGCACCAAAGTTACTTTCCTTCAGCTGCTCCACATCAGTTCATTAGCTCATTCATTAGCTGTCCGACTATCATATCAATAGCATCGTCCAATCCAGGAACCTTTTTACTTTTATACTCCTCATTGTTCGAATTCTTCGTGAGCGTGCTGCTGTGCGACGGCGGGAATCTGTGCGAGGAGCAGATGTGCAGTCTGAACTCTCGGCTTCAGTGAAGAGTGGATCATATGTTTGTCAGTGGATACTCAAAGTCCCTTGCGGTGTGACAGACGCTCGTGTTTTTGTTTACTCTTCGGTCTCAGTCACTCAGTTGGCCAACCCTGCTGCATTTCTGGAATAACTGGAAAGAGAAGGAGGCAGAGACGAGCGATAAGGAGAAAGAGGAATCACGAGAGATGCACCAAGAGTAAAGATTGTATGAGGCGGAAGAGGAATATTTTTCACAAGAAAGTTAAAAAAAAAATCAAGTTTTTTATAACTGTTTATCATGTAAAATATATATACATATATTGTACAAAAGGTTAAATAGAAACTTTGCATATATTCCAATAGGCTTGTGAAACGGTCATTTGGTCCAAACTTTGGCCCTTTTATTCTCAAGCTGACTTCATTTTCCTCTCGCTGTGTCCTCCGAGGAGTCGGAGGAGTTAAGGGCAGGACTCTTCTGCTCAGCTGTGAAGCTCTTTTGTGCGCACATTCACAGGAGGAGGAGTGACAGAGAATGTCAGTGTGGGCTCGTGCATGCTGCTGCTCAGCAGAGAGCGTTTCTAAGAGTTGCACGGTGAATTTGTGTCCAGCGCTCCGGTCTCCCGTTCACCGTGACGCCTTTTTTCAAAGCCTGAGAGCTGCTGAAGGGCCGTGAAGCCGCGTGCAGTTTACACGACAGCGGAGAGAAAAGTTGTCACTAATTCAGCAGTTTGACGTCTCTCACATGTGAGTAACACGGAAATTTGAAGTGCATCACAAACTTGATTTTTCACAGTTTCTGACAAAACTTCTTGACCTCAGGTTGTCTATTATCCACACACTTGGCCACGTGTCCTATTTGTTAATGTTTCTCGGTGCTTCAAGTTCACCGGGAAACGAATCGCTTGATGTTTAATGTTTTACAAATGCTTTTATCCTGCAGCGATAGAAAGCTGTTTGCTTCTTTGGCTCCCCGTTTATGGAATTTATGAATTATTCCTACTGGGAAAAATTTAAAGGGACAACTAAAAACTAATATGCAGGATTAAAAGAAACCTTTAGGTTAGCAAATGTTATTTGGAAAAATTCCTTTATGATCAGTTTCATTGTAGCAATATTCCCTCAGCAAACCTCTGATTGCAATAATGTCCGAGATGCCTCCTTCATCTCAACATGAAGGGCATCACTCTGTGTTTTGCCTGGAAGTAGCAAATTCTAGAAACAAGAGGACACAAATGTCCTTGATTTGTCTACGTAAGCGTATTTTTCTGATGATGTAAAGTTACACTTTAATCCAGGGTCCAATAAGCATTTCCCTGTTTCGCTTTGTACTTTCTCTCCTGGAGGTTAATGCCTCCTCCTCGATCTCACGCACATTAGTCACAGGGAAAGACATGTGTGTTCCCAACAGTCCGGCAGAAGCCGAGTTGACCGTGCCTGCCCTGTGGGCACAGACGATTTGTTAATAATGTCTTATAGCAATAGAGAGGGGTTTATATTTAAGTCCGTATTTTTGAGCCACAGACTGGGGCGGGGTGGGTTTGGGAGAGTTACATAAGCCTGGTGGAGATGAAGTCGATGCAACAGAATGATATCACTGCTGAGACTATGTTTGGGCCCATGCGCATGACTGTGATTCAGATGGTGCGTTGGCCAGGTGAGCAGTAAATTAGCGCAGACAGCGACACGCAGCCGTTACTTGTTCTAAAAGAATGCAGTTTTTTTTTTTTGTTTTGTGGATAAATCAGAAAATGGAGAAGCACACTTCAAATTCCAGCCACATCTTTTTTTTCAGTTGCTCTCAGCTCAAAGAAATGCCTAAATATTAAAGGGACACTTCACCCCAAAATGAATGTTTTTCTTTCCTTTAGTCTGCCGTGCTGTTCAGCCATCTGGAATAGTTTGGTGTGAAATGCCCAGTTTTAGAGAGATTGATGATAGATTCGTCTGCTGTCTCTTGAATATGATGTAACTAAATGGCAGTTTAGCAAGCCTCTGGTCGCAGGTAGACGGATTAATTTTTGTCACTTTGATGATTGAAAGTGCCATTTAGTAGAGTAGGCAGTACTTGTAAAGCAGATATCTGCAAAGCTGGGTAATTCACACTAAAATAATCCAAACAGGTAAAAAAAGAAAAGGAAAAAATCTAAATTTGATTTGGGGGTGAGCTGTGCCTTTAAATCAATGTTGCCTCTATCACATCTTTTCTTGTCCATTTAATTTTGCATTCACACTTGATTTGATGCACGCCTTCCTTTACTCCTCGATGAACAGTCAGCGTGTTGCCCGTGGACCTTCAGCAGGCCTGGGTACTTGCTCAGATTGTGGCCCATATTTCCACCGGGTTGGATTCCCAGGTTTTCTCCCCTGCAGATGTTCTTATGGAAGCCAGATTTTTGTGTCATGATTAAATGAAAATGAGACTAACGCCTACACGTCTGTCCTCCTCATACGGTATCAGGTGGCCTGAACATCCATTTATTCGCTACTTTTTAGCAACTCTAACACCCGTTCCCCTGATGCAAAAAAAAAAAGACTTTCTCCGTAAGAATGTGATCTCATTTGAAGCGCAGAGACATTGTCAGGCTGTGCAGAGGTCAAATCTCTGGCCCTTTGTGTTGGCAACAGGCTTCCATGCTATCAATCCCTCAGTCTGGTCCAAGGCTTTGGGCGGATTAGGCTGCTTTGACTCCAAACGTTGCACAGCGCCGATTGCATAACACCCAAGACAGAAAAATAAAGGCCTTTCTAGTTGAGACTGCATCGGACACAGAGAGAGAACAAGTGCCTTGTGTTGTAGAGTCCCCGTTTGGACCACGGGCACAGGGGCAGGGGTGCCTGCTAGGTGACAGAACCCAGTGAGCCGAGGATTTAGCAGATTTCTATACTGTATTATGTGCACTTGACTTACAGGCTGAATTCCTCATAAGAATACTTCAGTTTATGTACTACTGGCTAATCTTGAGTGTGTGAATGCCGTTCGTCCACAATGTGTGGGAATGAATGACTGGTTTGGGAACTCGGTATGGACACAGCTTTAGTCCAGCTGTGGGCCAAGCACTCCTGCTCTCTCTGCATCTCTGTTTTATCTGCGGTTGAGCTCTTTGCACTGTAAAAGGACAGCAGCCCTCTCATCTTGGACATCTTGGGCCTCTTGGACATCTTGAGGATGATTCAGCTCATAAACCTGTTTCTAGTCGACTTGCATCATTCCCCAATAAATGCCAAATGTTCATTCAGACCTTTGTCACAGGTGTTGGGATACCTGTTGCACATTTCAGATTGCTTCATGTTTGTCGCCCAAACCTTTTGAATCGACCCGGTGAGGAGAAAATAGGCAGAGCAGTACAAAATGTTTTCTTCTTGGATGCCACCATCTTCTTTATTGTTACTGGCCTGGCACACTCTTCTGTGTGGGTCGCTCTCTTTTCTCTTGTTCTGAGCCAAAGAGGTGGAAAGGCACAGGAGATCAGCTTTACATGAAGAAAGGGCCTACAGTTTTTGCAAGAACTCACTTCCATTTTGGTTCCACTGGGAACAATTGGCCTCTCCTCCCTTATTATTATCTTGCATCTAAACAGAAGTCTATTCATGCACTATTCCTGGTCTTTGTCAGAACACGATATTCTTCACTTCACAGGGGAAAAAAGTGTTATATTAACATCAAGGAACTTCCATTTCTCTCATCTGAGTGCCATCAATAGTTTAGGACTCCTGAGGGGCAGGAATCTAGGCACAATCACTGCCTAGATTCAGTCCCTGATAGCAGTGCCTCAGATTTATGTGTTTTTACCAAAACAAAGCTAGAAAGGGCCGGAGCCAGTGAGGGATTGTGGCTTTGTTGCTGCTGCACTAAAGACCGGTTGTTTAGGTTGCCGACTGGCACAGACAGGAATGGCATACGAAGGGATAGTTGGAACTTCTTATGCCGGCTTGATCTGATGCAAAGAAGAGGCTAGTGACACAATGTGTATGCCAAAAATAATGGATCATGGTCAATTAAAATTGAAAATGGTGAAAAATAAATCCTTGAACTACTTCTTCCACTAATTCTTGGTGAGTAGTACTGTATGCTACAGAAACTTTTTAAAATTCAGGTGCCCTGTTTTTTCTCTTTGTAGAGTAAGAGCAGTCATTTGGAACACTACAAAGTTATACATAATTCACATAAAACTGAGTTTAACGCAATGCAGAATCATACTGATACAGCTCTAATATCAGGAAGTGTCAGTCAGGAGCAAGACCAGCGTGTGTCCGACGCCTTTATGAGGACGTTGACTAAAACAAGAGCCGACGAGTGCTTGCAGATTGAAGATCTGCATAAACTATCAAGGCTTTAAGGGAAATGTTGTGGTTCTGGCTTCGTAGTGATTCCAGGCCGTGGCTATGGAGAGCTGGTTCTTCACCTCCTGAGCGAAGATGGCTGCAGCCAGCTCATCAGACACTCTCCTCATTTGGCCCTCAGGATTTTCCTTTTGCAGCCCTGCTGCTAACGACCGTTGATGACTTTTCCTGAGACACGGCCTCATCCAGGATGAAACATAATGCTCTGCGAGGATGAGCTGTGGGGCTGATTTATAACTCGTGGTGTGCGTAGGTTATGGCTATGCTTTTGGGTTTGTTTTTAGAAGTATCTGTGCTAAATATAGTTACTATGTCTGACCAGTAGTGGCTATAGGTTACCAAATACCTGGATACACTTAGATAAGAGGGGATGCTATTTGATGCCAGTCGACTTCGTGTTCATCTTTGAAGTTTATTTTTGGAATCCAGGTAATGCTACCTGTAATCAGGACAGCGTTTCCTAGGCTGACGTGATCGATGGGAATCGATACGTTTTCCCGACTGCTCGAGACCACCATCCATTACCGTGGCCTTTGTTTCCCCAACTCCAAAGAGTCTGCACTTACACAGATTGATTCACAGTGGTTTTTCTTTCATATTTAATGAGCTGCAGGGCAAGTGTTCATTTAGCAAGGACAAGTTCCTGTACTTACATTTGACGAGGCACCGTGGGTGTTGGCATCAGCCAAACTGTGCTTCCATGTACATCCATGGACCAAGCCTCTTCACAGTAATAAGATTTCTACCATGACTAGCACTATGCTATTTTTTTCAGGTCTTTTACATTAGTTTTGATAAGTCAAATTAAGGACACCTGATAGCCTCTTGTGTGTAGATCATTTATGAGGCCACAGCATTACTTTAATATGCGTACTCGAGCCCAGTCATATATTAAAGATTTGCTTTAATGCCAAATCAATGATTGAGCCATAAACGTTTAACAAATATGGCACCAGGCTATAATTATATACTGTTACACCTTCATGTAAAGATTTGAGGCTCTTTATTCGTTCGGGCTTCTTAAATGTAAATACACTTTATTTTTGCCCGGCTGTTAGTGTTTGTAGCACCGAGGCCTTAGGGGATATTCTCAGAAAGTCATTGCTTTTTATTAATGCAACACTTGGGGCCAGAAGACGTGGACTCCCCCACTACACACACACACACACACACACACACACACGAGCACCTCGTGTGTGTTTATACTTTTAAGCTTGAGGAGAAACGTGCTGTAAGGTGGTATCTATTGCCACAGGGGTCACAGCTCAAAGTTCAAAGATGAAAAGGTCACACAGTTGCACCATCTGGCCCACAGAACCTCAAAATATCTGGGACCACCTTCTAGCTGCAAGCCTTCCTAGAGTTTTATTTATCTGGGGGTTTTTTTTGTGCACCATGTGCAAACACTCATGGAAATACAGTATATCAGGTGAAAACAGAGCTTGAACAATTCTAATGAGCTTGAAAGTCAATATTTGGTATGACCACCTTTTATTCTTCACCACACCTGAACGCTTTTAGGCAGTTTTCTTGTCATGTCTTTAAGTAGTCTTCAGGAATAGTTCTCCGGGCTTCCTGAAGGACATTCAGAGCTCCTCTTTGGATGTTGGCTGCCTTTAGTTCCATTTTCTATCAAGATGATCCCACACTGCTTCAGTAATGTTGATAGTGACTGATAGTGATCCATCGTGTATTGTGGACAGAGCCTCCACCGTGTTTTACAGATGGCTCCAGACACTCTCTGTTGCAGCTGTCTCTCCTGACCTCCTCTTGAAACAACTTGAAACAAACATTTCAAATTTGGATTCATCGCTCCATCAAGACCTGTTCTTGTGTAATGTGGCTCACCTCAGCCTTTTCTCCCCGTCTCCCTTCCATAAGAACGGCTTCTTGAGAGCCGCCCTTCCACTGAGAACATCTCTGATGAGGCTTCAGTGAACAGTAGATGGACCAGTTGCATCTCTCAGGTCGTGTTTTTCTTTTTTTTAGGCTTGCCACGTCTTGTTTTGCCCTCACATGCTAAGATGTGCCACATTTTTTGGCTAATAGCTCTTTGGGAATCACCTTCTTGGTGCAAAAATACTATTTTATGTCTGCCAAACTGTGTTATCTATTTTTCATAGCATTTTTCAACTAACAAAATGGGGGAAATGTCCAAAGAAAAACTCTTCCTCAGGCTCTTCAGATAGCCCGAGGGACTATTGCTTAAGACCACCTTAAAAAGCACAAGAAAGTCTGGCTTCTTGGATGCAAAATATAAAGAAATGAGGGTGGTTCAAGATATTTGCACAGTACTGTACATCAGTCTGGACTCGCACTGTATCTCCTGATCATGATCTTGTTTGGTTCTGTCTGGTTCTGTGTTCCTGCTTGTTTCTAAAGCATTACGTGATACTGTGTGTGTCACCATTCTCTGATGGAGCGGATGTAGACCAATTGGTCATTCCACAGGTGTCAGACTCGGTTCAGTCTCTCCTGCTGTGTTATAATTAGTTAAAGCTATGAGGTCTGGGCTGCAGAGATTCTCCTCTGAGTAACATGCTTGGGATCACTGAGCAGGTATTTACCTCCTAGGGATTATGTAAAAACACACCAGCATGGACACACAGAGTGTAGCGTGTCATACATACGCATGACCTTTCTTATCACACGAAGGAACCCTGTCAAAGGTTATTTGTAGAGGCTCGCGTCGGTTGATTTCATTTCAGCAGCAGACGGCAGACATAGCAGCACACACAGAAGCAGCCTCAACATAAATAGTCCTCCTCCCCTAAGAAAAGTCTCGCAAGTGTAAAGTGACAGATTAGATTTCCTGTAGTACAAATTCTGCCGATCAGTCACGTCGTGCCTGAAGTGAAAACGCAAGCTAATTAAAGAGGGATGACTCTACTGGACTTTAATTGGATGGGACAGTGAAACCATAGCACAACTAGAGTCATTGCACTCATTACCGTCATCAACATTGCTCAAAGAATAGACCAGAGGACATGAGGAAGACGGACAGAAAAACTGTTAAACTAGTCTAACGTCCACTAAATGTTCTTAAAGCGAGGATATAAAGTTTGTGGAGTCATGTGTTTATTTTCAGTCAGAATGACGCATGTGATTGTTGTCCATTGTTCTGTGATTGTGCTGTGGAATAATAAAGCGGTTGTCCCGCATGCTAATAAATACAGATGGCCAGGTGATATGACGCGCAAACGGTGGGAAAAAAAGATTGTTAGAAGATCTAAATCAGCGTTTATCTATTGTTTTAGCTGGACAGTAACTACACAAATCAGATCAGCATTTGCTGGTCTGATTTTTACCCGCTAAGCTTTTCTGCTTTCTCCATCTGCCTGCAGCGGGGCGGAGTTTGCGCCCCGCTTCCCCGCTTGGAGAGCGCTCGTTAAACTGTTGGACGATGTAGCTCTTTCCATTACACGAGTGTTTGACGCTGATCGGCTGAAGGATGGGCATCTGTGCGTACCTGGAAAGAGCTTAAATGTGTTATTCGGCGTGTCTGTTCTATTTATAGCATGAATTGTCATATATATTGAAAAGACAAGCCATACATTAAGAAAGTAGGTGTGTTTGAGAGAGTCTAACCTAAAGGGACTGATGTCATTTGATCAAACTCTATACTCTGGAATTTGGTGGCCCCTTACCCTCCACCTCTCACGTAAAACGTTAAATAGCCTGTTGTGATAGACCTCCCACATACGCACACATAACAGGAGCAGCCTTTAGACCAGTGCGCGCCACCGAGCAGCAGCAGCAGCTCTCCGTCCAGACAGCAAGCTATTCAGGAGAGGGAGGAGGAGCGGGAACAGAAGCCAAAACCAACTCCTGCTGTAATCCTTAACGTCCCACCCCGGGGGCTACTCTGCAGGGCTTTTCCCAGCTTAATTTGGACTGTACTCTCATCCTCTGCTCGCACAGGTAGGGGAACCACCTCCTGCTGAGGTGTTTCTGCCGTTTCCTTTGACAAGGCTGTGACTTACTTTGAGGTGGCTCGTTAAAGTGCTGTAGCTGAAGCAGTGAGGATGTCAAATTAGCTGCGCCGGAGTCACATTTGGCTACAGGGCAGGTGATTATAAAGGTACTGAAATGGAGAAAGTGAGGAGGGCTCTCCTTTCACGACTTATGTCTATGTTTATCGGCATGACTGATGCATTAACAGTGTGTGCGCGTGTGTGTGCGCGTGCACGCGCTCATCTCAGTGGGAATAGGTTGATACCCAAGTAGTTTCATGGGCTACATAAACATGTTGTGATGACTTGATTTGGAGTGTCCTGTTTTATCTGAACTTTCCAGTAGAGACTTCAGTGAATCATCCACAATAAGAGCTACCAGAAATCTCAACACTGTCATTCTAATTGGCGTGTACTGACAATGGTAACTACTTTGAGTATTGAGACTTCTGGTTCTGTATACAACAAATGTTGGGTCTCCAAATGGCATGTGATTCTGCGGTTTCTCCCTACACGTGGGGCACAAATCTACCAACGTAAACTCGCTAACGGATTAGTGGCAGAAAACCTCCAATGTTTCTGTGACCAGGAGCCACCAGATCTGTTTCCACCAGCAGCCTGACAGTGCGCCATTCCCTTGGCGAGTTGCCCCGGCCCAGTCAAGGAGACCTTGCAGTGCCCAGCTTGTGCACGCCCACTAAGCTCCATTACAGAGCCCCGTATTCACTAAAGCTGAGATGGAGATATCTATAAGGTACCAAGACACAGACGGCGTCTTTGTGCAGTTCCTTTCCCGGCTGTAAAATCTGAATTGGTTATCAGGGCATGCCTAATCATGTGTTATGAGTGAGGGGCTTTAATAGACGGTGGAATAGACGAGAGGAGTTGTTTGTGAAGGTACTGCTTTTCTCTTTGCTCTCCCGAGGTATGTTTAGCTGTCAGTAAATGACGTGCAGGATGTAGGTTGCGATTTTTGTTGGCATTACGTTCTTGAAGATTGGACTCACGTTACGATCGCATGAAAACGTTGCTAATTCGGTTGGCATTGGGTTGGTGCGTTGGCTGGATGAGAGAGGGAAAAACGTGCGTGCAAGCTGACGTGCATAAATACACGTGTGTTTTCAGATTTTTTTGTTTTGTTTTGCTTTGGGTTGCATAGGCCAGAAAAAATCTCCAGGCCTTCCTCAGTGAGGCACATTTTTCCAGTGATGACTAAAATCTTCTGATTGGGGCACCCTACAGTACTTCCTCTTTGTTAGACTTGGTTGTGTGTGAGTGTGGCTGTCCAGTATACTCCGTGTGTGTGTGTGTGTGTATCAAAAATCAAATCAACAACCAATTCATCTGCTGATAGGCCTGAATTTCTCAGGTGACAGATTAATGCAAGCGGCTGGAGAAAGTGCAAGGCGGGCGTTGTGATTTCATCGTTTTTCCACAGCACATGCCACAGACCCCGCTCATTTCCTGACGTTGGTAGAATAGGTGGACGTGAGCCAGTGTTTAATTTTACTGCAGCTGCTCTGGCTATGCCCACAGAAACTATCAGCATCTCTCTGATAGTTCCTCACACTTTTTTCCTTCTTAATCTCGATGAATGCCATGTGCTTATATTTAGAAAATTGCACATTTATTTCTGTAATGGTCAAATTGCTGTGGCTCTAAAAAAAAAAAAAAAACTTGGGCAATAGAAAATTAAAGGGTTGAGTAAAATGTAGGCATTGTTGATAGTTCTATTTGGCTTAATGTGATTCTAATGATGCATTTTCATACTTGTATGTTTTAGAAGTCATTCATACCCAAGGGCCCCTGGACGGCAGCCTCTACGCCAAAGTTCGCAAAAAGGAGTCCGTTGAAGGAACGGTCACATCGAACGGCCTTCCACCTTCTGCTGTTGAACATGCTTTACCTGCGGTGGACCACGCCTTGTCTGTGAGCAGCGACTCAGGAAACTCTACTGCCTCTATCAAAACCGACCGAACTGATGAAGCAACAGCAGCCCCTCAGGCTTCCGCAGTGAGCCAAACACACATCGCTGCGGGTGAGGAGTCGCCCTCGGCCCATCAACAAGCTCCACCTGCCCAACAATCTATCAGTCCCCAAGAGAAACAAGAACTAGAGCAGCTACTGAGTGGCTTGGAGGGGCCCATGCACAGACAGGCCTACCTGTCCACTCCAACATCTGCTGTTGGAGGGATGCTTCACCTGGTGCCTGCACAGGTCCATGTTAATGGGCACAGTAACATTGACCGTGAGACTGACATTTTAGATGACGAGCTTCCTACCAGTCAAGAGGGCAACAGCGTCGACAGCCTTGGGACTTTCTCTTCCACAGATGGGCGGGCTACACCAGCTGATCTCTACTATCAGTCCGAGTCCATTATCAATGGCCAGGACCACGTGCCATATCTGGAGCGCAGCGTCCCAGAAAAGCCTCTGGAAACCGTCCAACCACCGCTTGGCAAGGCTGTCACATTGCCCCACAGTGGTTCCACCCCATCCTCGGGTAGTTACATGGCTACTCAGAATGGCAGTCTGTACCGCTCGCAGTCTTTTGGTGCAGACCCAAAGTCTATGCCACAGGCTCCCGCCCGCACCACTAGTAGTAGGGATGCCGTCCAGCGTGGCCTCAATGTTTGGCAGCGGTTCGGCGTGCCAGAAGAGCCAGTAACTGAAGGCTTCACTTTTAGCCCGCCTCCCACTCTAGCAGCCATGCCCAGCCACCACAGCCTGCCACAGTTCCCTCATCGCCACAGCGCCTCGCAACAAGAGATTGAGCAATCAATTGAAACCCTTAATCTCCTCATGATGGACCTGGAACCAGGCCGCTCGTTGGTGACAAAATCCCAAAGTGTTCCATTGCGGGAAAACAGCGCTGTAGTGACCACTCAGCCAACCTTTTGTCAGAGCCAAACCAGGCCCTCCTACCAGGCTGATTCAACCATTCACACCCACTTTTCAGGCCCCGTGTCCAGCCACTCATCACCACCTGTGAAACCTAGTACACCAGAGCCTGCACCTGTCCAAGGACCTCTAAGTTACACCCCTGGAACAGCTGCAACCAGTACTTCCTCACAAGCCTCGCCGACCGTAAGTGGCCAGATCAAGACAATCAACACTTACCCACCAACCATGCTGCCCCAGTCTGCAGAGGCCTCTGAACCCCAGAGAAGTCCCAGCACTGCCTCAGCATCACCCCAACCAAGAGACAGTGAGCCAGATGAAGTCTTCACTGTTGAGGGTCTGGTGGCCCAAAGAGTGGCTGGTAAGTTTATTTTATGCTTGCACCAAAGCAAATCTTTACATTTCTCTATTTAACCTTATTGTGATGCAGCAGGTTGTATCTCCAAAGGTATTTATGTGAGCTCACTGATTTTTACTTTCTGTCTAGAATAATAATTTTAAAAAAACGCTTTAAAATCATTATTACTACAGATTGCATGTAACTGCAGATTGATTGTAAGGGCATGGATCTACAGTACATTCAGCTATGTGTGTCAATAATACACACACGTTAATCTATGTAAATGTGTAAAGAAAGTTATGGATAACTTTGACTCATGGCTTTGTTGCTTTCTTTTCCCAAATATTTTATATTTATCATTTTCTGGATTTTTAATTTATTTTTGTTTGGCCGCAATAACCACGATGTAATAAATGTGATATTGTGACATTCAACAAAAAAAGAGATGCAAGAGTGGAGTGGCACAAACTTTACCTTTTGGAGCGAGCTGCCAAGAAAAAGGTGCTACTGACATCCAATTTTACATTTGCCTAGTGATGACTATAGTTGATGCCATCATGTGTGCGCTGTATACACATCTCTCTTGGAAAACAGTGTTCAGCCCTTATCTCAGCCCCCGTCACTCAGGCTCAAACAGGAAGTGTTCTCTCCAGTCCAGCAGGTTGTCTATCCCTAGATAAGCACTGGGGACATCCTGCAGAGCGGTAAGAAATGGAACCAAGTCAACAAGAAGGAGTGCGATAGCTATGACCTCAGACAGCGAACACGACAAAGAGGTTTTCCAGAATCAGCAGTACTTCGTTCTACTGCTCATAATGTTAGATAAAAACGCAGTGTACTTCTACCACCTTTTACTTTCTTTAACACAAATGCACTTTTGTAATTAGTTTGACTGTAAATTGTGTACGCTCTGGTTTTAATGTGAGATTCACTCTTATTTTCAGGAAAAACATCCTTTACACGAACAGAAAATTCCTGTTATCTTCTTGTTCTCCTGTTCTTCACAGCTCTCATCCTCCATCTGCTCCCCCCCCCCCCTTTTTTTTTAAAATCTTCTTTCATCATCCATCTGTTTACCCAGAGTACTCGGCTCGTGTCCAAAGTGTCATCCCCAGCATGACCTCTTCTCAGTCTGAGCACCGCCGTTCTCACTCCCTCTCGGGTTGGTCCTCCCATCCTGTCTGAAGGAACACTTCAAGGAAAAAAAAGAAAAAGAAAGAAAAGGGAGATCTCCTTTTCTTTGTTTCTTTCTTTTTTTTCCAAGTGTTTCTTCAAACCAAGTCTGTATCTGCTTTGCCTTTGATTGATGTGGGCTTCGGTTTGCATTTGACAATTTCTCTTGTTTAACACTGGACTGCGCCCATCTGCGGCGGCTCGTTTTGTCTTTTTATTTCACTTCCTCCCTTTCATACATTTCCCTCTGTCATCATCGGGTTTGAGGAGCATCATCATCATCAAACTAACCACTGATTCCTTCCCTCGTACATACTCACTCTTTATGCCTGTCCGTTCCGAGCTGCTGCTTTCTTCTTCAAGGTTAGGGAATTACCCCGACTGTGGCGTAAAAAGAAAAAAAAACTAATGGGATAATGTTAAAGTTTCACAAGAACGACACAGGGGAAGCACAAAGGAGTCTCTGTCCCTCGCCAGGAGACTGCATGTCACAAGATCCGTTTTGCCAAACTTGGAGAACAATACCGAGGCCAGGAAACACTGGGCTCATTCAAGGCTGCTTTTTTCACTTGTGCTACTTTCAAGATTTACAAAGCCAGACAAAAGACAGCGAATGTAAAAGAGGGACCGCAGTCCTAGTTGGAAACATCACTAAAGCTGTATATGTCCCCTGAGAACTAGTGACCACGATGCAGACAGGATTGTTCTGTGTAAAGGGGTCAGTCTGGCCTCGCTACCACAGACAGTGAGCTCCTTTGCAGTGATGCAACACTACGTCACGGTTAGATGTTAAAGTTGATCTTTAGAAGTGGAATAAGCTCCGAGACTCTGAGACTGTATTTGCAGCCATGACATTTATACACCAATAAACCTGAAAACAAAAATTCTCTCATTGATCTGAGCAGTTTGCCAGGAACACAGAGTCTGCTCAGCCTCCCCTTAAATGCCCTCTCTGAGTCGCAGGTGTGCACATACGGAAAGTGTGTTTTTTACTTTAAAAAGAAGAGAAAAAGCCACAGGATCACCTATCAAGTTTATGTTTTTTGAATTCATGCCATGATAGATGGATTTTAAACAGTTCAGGAATAAGAGAGGAAAAATCAGTTCAAGGGATTACCAGTAGCCCCAGCTGGAAACTATTAGCTGTCACTGAGGCAACAGCGTGGTGTTTGATAGTGCTGTGCTGTAGAGCAGTGCATCATGGGTACATCTGGCTGTCAGTTTCCAGGCTCGGTGCAGTGGTGCGTTTCTGTTCTGGGGGTGTAGGCTGCATACTTTTAAAGCTGTCAGGATGAAGATTTTGGCCAGTGCTGAAATATTTGAGGTATTCCACTCAGACCGGCACCGATTTCTGTCCTTTAAAAACGATGCATGAAACCGATACATAGAATAATAACAGTAAAAAAAATAAGACATGCAATTGGAAAGTTCTGCTCAGTTTTGGAGATGAGTCACAGGAAATCTTTGTTAAAGCGATGAACAGTAACTTCACTCCCAACTATCCGACGGCTACATTTTTGTAGCTGCTATCTGCAGCTTTTCTCTTAAAATATTTGGCCAAGTCTTTTCTGCCTCACTTCAAAGTGAAGCGGAGTGAATGGGTTATCAATATTTTTAGTTTACACAACACTCGAGCTTCCAGGTTGTGTCTGCATGTGTGCACAGGAACATCTGCCAGTGTTGAGCTGAGAGAAGCTCTTTGTCACATCAGTTTCCCACAGAATGAGCAGCAGGGCTCCGTACCTTCTCACATGAATTAAGTAATTAAGTGCATATATAAGTATGCACTTTAATAATAGTTAATAGTGCATATATACTTTGATTATGGGGTCATTATTATTATTTTTTTGTTGCAGCTTTTTGAGTGGACAGAATCTAACTCCACCATCCTGGACTGCAGCTGGTAGTTTTTGTTGTGAACGTAGCGCTGTTGTACACCTGCAGCAGGTTCAGGTCGGCTCACACCTGATCTCCAGAGCAGAAGATGACCTGCTGGCACCAGCAATGCAAGACGGTCGAGTGTGATTCTGCTCGGCAGTGAGACTAAAGAGATTTTGGAGAATGATATCAAAGACGGGTCCAGCGGTGGCCGGGTCAGCTGGCTGTATATAGGCTGGAAGTGGCTGGGGCTAGCTGGGTCAGCGCTGAGAAAAATCAGCACAAATAAACACTGAGACAGAACCGGGTCCATCAAATGAGTTATAATACAAAATGTTTTAGCGGCAGAATTTGAAACGAGACCACAGGCACCACCACAGAGTTTATGATCCGCACTGTTCCCCTCTTTCCCGTCCTCCCATTAACCTTCATCCTGTTTCAAAGCGCTGGGCAGCCAGTGGTAATCTTTCACACTGGCTTTGCTGCGTCAATCCTTTGAATCAGTGGTGCTGAATATTAGCATAAAAGCCCTCTTTACTCCAGTCCTGTTTGTTTTATGCCGCGAGCTTTCTCTCTGGCTCTCAGGTCAAATCCGATTAATAAAAATCAGCTTATTGGCTGCTCTGAGGTTCAGCCAAAACATTCAGTTTGCACCAGCATATCAAAGAGTTTCTAACAGAGCGTTTTCCCAGTGTTAAAAAATGTTGCCGGAATATCACCTTGTGTTTACAGCAGAGTTTGTTGGGAATACCAGTCATGGTGTGAGTTTCTATGATGGGCAGCTAATCTATTCTTAACTTTCTGAACGTGCATGTTAAATTTGAAAGAACCTCAGGCTCCTGCGAACGCTTTGCCTGGTTTGATTGTCTGCTAAATGCACACAGTGGCCTGTGCAGCGAGCACTCACGATGGCTGACTACCATTAACATCCGGTGACGGTGATGGAAGCCGAATAAAAGGGCAGCACTGATCTCTCGCTGAGTTGTAACACTCGCCCACTTTTCTTAGGTGTTCAGGCTCGCGCGATCTCTTTGGATGAGCCCACAGCTGCTCCCCGCCGTCGTATCACCAGCGAAGGCCAGAGCCAGAATGGACCTGATGACAGAACATCTCCTGATGTCCCAGTTCGCTCCCCCGTTCGGTGTGTTTCTCCAGAGTTTGTCAACGCCATAGCGATGAACCCCGGTGGACGGCCAAAGGAGGTAGAAAACGTACATTTTAGAATGTTTTTTTTTTTTTTATACTCTCTCTCCAGCAATGATGAGTTTGCATTTGCTTTCCCCACTCCAGAAAAACATGCACAGCTATCGAGAGGCCTTTGAGGAGCTAGAAGGAGGCCCCATCAGTCCTACACCCACAGTTGGTGGTGAGGCGTTTCCCCAAACCCCCGCCTTCCCCATCTCGCCACAAACCCCTTACTTCAACCTGTGTAAGTCCCCCCTCCGGCTGACAGAGGGCACTGTGGAGCTCGGGTGTAATTGCAAAACCTTTTCTAGATTTATTTATTTATTATCCTGACATTTAACAACAGATGATTCTTTTTATCCTTTTTTTGATTCCATAGAAACAAATATTGAAGACTTACATGCTTAGAACCACACACGCCATGCTTAGCTAGAAGTGAAAGTTGTACACACATCATAGACATAAACAGGTATTTAGAAAAACAGAAGAAAAATGACAAAGGGATTTTCGACAGTTTCTCTGATCTTGTTATTGCTGAACTCACATTTAACAGCTGTGAGAATAAACATGAGGGGACCGCACGCATTATGAAAACATAGTCAGAACTCTATGCATCTGTCCCCACGTACTTCTGGTGGTCAGAAACAGTTTGAACAATGTTTTTTTGCAATTTAATGTTAAAATATTAACAGTTATATGCTTCTGAAAGGTGGAAGACAGAAGAGCACTGAACCTGCATTCTTTCTGAGGTCCAGCAGAGGGCGACTCCCCCGGTTGCAAAACTAGCGCACATAACTCGAGAATAACCCACTTCTTACTTGATCTATGACCTCAGTTAGCACGTTCCTGGTGGGTTTGTGTTCTCAACCAGTAGTTTCAGGTCTTATTCAATAGAACATGCAAATTATGCCCACCAATTAATGTTAAATAGATGATGAAGCAGGGTAAGGTTTAGAGCGTGGCTACTTTGTGACTGACAAATGCCAAACCTGAGGCTCAGAAACAAACCAGCGGGTGACGTTAATATTTTCTGTGCAGTTTATGATTGCACATTTTTTACCAGTTTCACTTCGACCTGCTTCTGACATGCATATATTTTTATAATGTTATGCAGCACTGAGCAGCTTGCCAAAACTCTAAGAGTTTACAAGGACTCGTTGCAATGTAGCTACTTTAAATTAAGATATTTCTTTACGTGTTGTCCATTTAATACTGCAGATGTTTTTAATAATTTGGGCATACAGAAAATATATCTATGCAACCCTGCGGAAATATCCACATACATTCATCTGCCCCCTCTTAGTCTCTCATATACCCCACAAAAAAGGTCATGTATTACATAACATTTTCTTAGCCAGCTCTGCCAATTACCTCATCCAGTCCTCTTGCGTATCTCCCCCAGGACACTCCCATAAAAGTTAGTTATAAAACACAGACACTGTATTTTTAACACCCATTTTGCGGCACAAGTTCTCTCCTTCCACTCAAAGCAGGAACACTGCGTTCTCAGTCACACGGAGCAGAACATTTTTTTCGTAAAGGAATCTTAAATGTTTGCGAAACAGATTAAATTGTTGCACAAGGTGTGAAAACGTGAAGATGGGTTACAAAGCCTTGTTTTTTTCAGCTGAGCACAAACTGTAGTTAACTGGTTACCAGTTAACTGAGAACAGTTTTGCAACTCCTTGCAAAACTTGTTGAAGGCGCATGGTTGATGATGAGCACACGTGACAGCGGATTTATTCCCCACTGCACTGTCCTCTGAGTAGTGTGTCTTCAAATCACCTGTCCCTCCCTCCAAACACACAAATATCACCACCCGCGATTAAAGGTGACGCATCGCGGTCTCGAGCGCAAAGAATTGATTGGGATTCTTTGGTAAGTGGAGGATGCACGGCTCTACCGGAGTTCCACTGTCCCACATCGTCAGCCGTAACGACCCCTGCCCCCTTTATCCACCTGAGTCACCCCACCTTACCCGTCATTTACCACAGTCCTGCACCGCTTTGGCATGAGAACCACACGACAGCAGCACTTTGTCTAAACGCCGCTATTAAAACACACCCACCCACCCACACATTATCATGAACTTTTACTCTCTACAGCTGCTGCCCTCAGTGTGGTCGTTGTCATTTGTGTTTGGGTTCATGTTGCTTCTTTGTTTCACTGCAGCCAGCACCCTGCCTCCCCTCCTCTGTCAGTCTTACCCAGCTAATGCGTCTTGTCCTGATAATTGTGTTGTCCTGAGTTTTTTTTTTCTCCCCCGATGTATTATTATTATTTATATTAGCGCTGGAAGGGAAAAAGGAGCAGTGGGCATTGTAACGGCTAAGGCCTCAGAGGCAACATACTCCTCTCCTTATCTTTTCCCTCCAGTGTCAATACAGCAGAGACTGTGTCAAAGCTCTCGTTGTATTACTGCCAGTTAAACTGTTACTGGTCACATGCATGTGTTGCCCCTCCATCAGAGCATGAGGCATGGGCACATCCTTCTAAACACCGCGCTCTTGTGTGCTAATCGATGGAAATGCAATACTGTGTCTTGACAGCTTTTTGCCTGTTAATCGAATATTAAGAGGTTTAAACACTAAGTTGACTAGATCGCCTCTTAATTTTCTAAAACCAGCGACGAGTCAGTGTTAAACTGTGTGAGCAGGTAGCAGCTGTCAAGATGTCCGTAACATACCGTGCTGTGCAGTGATGAATGTCTGATATCTCTTCAGGTCGGTCCCCTCCCGGGCTTGCCAAGACTCCACTGTCAGCCTTGGGTTTGAAGCCCCACAACCCAGCAGAAATCCTCCTCAATCAAACAGGCTCAGGTTGGTTGCAACACTTTTGATATCTCAGTTTTTTGTGGTCAGTCTGGTAACTCAAACACCATTAGGGAAGAGATAAATGTGGCCCTTTCTTTCTAATGATGTCAGATAAATATAAGCACACATTTGAGTCCAGATCACCCGAGAAACCCAGAAATAAAAGCAGTTTGGTCAAAAATCACCAGGCAGTGGCTCACACTGGCCAAAGACTATCCCCTCTGTGTGCAGCTAAAGACAACATTTAACTGCTGGTAATATTTCCTTCCCTAAAAACACCAAACAATACTTACAGCTCAGTCTTTCCCGCTCCCTTGCTTCACCTTCTTGTTATTTTACAACGTTTTGTTTCTTTGGTTTATCCCAATGATGCTTCACAGATGATGAGAGCAGTGAGGGTGAGGAAGGTAAGAGTCCAGTTAACATGCCACCGATCATCATTGACTTTTAATCTCCATCCCATTTTTCTCAACATGTTTGCTCAGATGTTTTCCACCCACGTGTCACGTCTGGCAAAGCCATCGCCATCATCAGCAGTAGCATACATTGTTTCCACTTTAGGGTTACTATTATTATTATTTTTTTTTTTTTGCATTTTCTCACCCTTATGAACAGTAATGACGCACCCCACCCTGTAAAATTATAAATCAGTAACCCAGTGTAAAGTTTTCTGTGTTGGGCTTTTCTTTCATATGCAGCACCAAGGAGCTATGTGGAGTCTGTGGCCAAGTCAGCAGTGGCAGGAGGAGAGCCACGCACATCACCTCGAAGCCTTAGCCCACTGGTGGATGCTACAGCCAAGCAGAGGAGTCCAAGTCCCACCACCACCCACACACTGAACCCACCTTTGTCCAGCAGCAGTCCCATCCAGAGCTCACAAGGGTAATATAGACAGTTCAGTTTAACATCAGGTCTTAACAATGAACTGAACCATGAATCCTTCTTAGGACGTACGCTCACGTTTACACTTCTCTCGCTTCTCTTTCAGTGATCACCCCGTAGCAGAGAGCAGCGTTAGCACTCCGTCCCAACCCACTACTGATTCTGGGTTCCGCTCCCAGGCTACAGAAAGTGCCTACCCCACTCCAACTCCATCATATCAAGCCTTGAATACCCCCACTTCATCCTACTTTGATTCTAGCTCTCCAGCCTCCTCTTATCTTGGCACTACTACACCCACACAGTCCTACCTTGGGCCCAGCACCATCTTAGGAAGCTACGCATCCTCAGAGCCAAGCCCGCCCAGTTCAGAAGTTCCAACTCAGATCACTCGCAGTCACGAAAGCCCCCATACCAACATCACTGACTCCACCAACAATCCCGTCCTCCAGCAGCGCCCGAGTGCTAATCAGGAAGTTCCCGTCATG
This sequence comes from Cichlasoma orientale, assembly GCA_034780415.1. NCBI lineage: Eukaryota > Metazoa > Chordata > Actinopteri > Cichliformes > Cichlidae > Cichlasoma > Cichlasoma orientale. Next base: position 75,739 of record JAVDPK010002906.1, on the reverse strand, counting down.
AGCCAGCAGATGTCACCGGCTAATGGCTTTGAAGTGGGCGTGTCAGGTCTCAGTGGCAGTCCCGTCCTCGGTCATCGTCCGTCTCAGGGAGCGCAGACCAGTCCAGTCCTCAGCAGGCAGACTTCTTTGGGGCCAGGACTTCAGCAGAGCCCGGTCCTCAGCAGACAGCCGTCCCTTGGTCAGCCTATTCAGAGCAGCCCTGTGCTCAGCCGACAGCCATCCGTCACACAGGCTCAAGGAAGTCCAGTGTTGGGCCGTCACCCCTCCGTTTCTCAGATGTCCCAGAGAAGCCCCAGTTTAGACCGTCATCCTATGCACAGCGGTTACACAACGCCAGATGAACGACACGGGAACCTGTCACGGCAGAGCAGCTCTTCAGGCTACCAGGGACCACCAACTCCCTCCTTCCCCATCTCACCTGCAGGCTACCAGGACGGAGGGATGATGGGGATGGGCTTAGGGTTCAGGCAGGGCAGCCCGGCCCCTGGCTTCCAGCCTCAGCTTCCGGAGAAGAGGCGCATGTCAAGTGGCGATAGACCAAATGGAGCACCGTCCTATGGCACGCTGAACGGGAAGATGATGTCCCCAATGAGTGGAGGAGGCACTCCCGGATACTTCCACACCCTCTCTGACTTCTCAAGGTTCAATATGCCAGGTAAGGACATAGAAGGGGGATTCCATGCACCGTGAATGAGGTGCAATCGAAACGTTCTTGGACTCTGGCCAGAAAAATGACGTATCTGATTCAAACTGATCAGAACTATATTACAGTAAATTATAGATGTACCCTGCTAATGAAGCTAGCCAGCTAACTTAAGTGTTAACCAATTAGCTCCACCCTCTTGTTCTTTTTTACACAGTGTTTGGGGTGACTTTTGTTTTGTGCCCTGGCTTGACAGCCAATGCAAAGAGGATCCATTTCTATGAATCCCTGTGACATTTTTGATATCCGTTGCAGATGGAAGCCCCGAGAGCAGGCTGAACGTCAAGTTCGTTCAAGACACGTCCAAGTTCTGGTACAAACCCGACATTTCCAGAGAGCAAGGTGGGCCACTGAAAGACGTCTCTTGGCTAATCAAATACAGCTCCGAGTGGATGGAGTTACTTTCAAATGTTTAGAAAAACATACTCCACCAGCTGTCCTCATTAGCAGCGTAACATATCAGCTCTGCTGTGAGCAATGTTTTTGTAAACCTATGATTGTTGTGAACATGTAGAACATACTAATGGACAGAATAGGAATGACTCGTCCTGCATGGTTTGGGTTGGAGTAATGGGACTGCCAGGGATGTAACCCGGTAACATTGTCACTTCTGATAAATGCACCTACACACACGCACAATAGTGACGATGCACGTGCACGTAACTCCGTACACAACACATTTCTGTTCTCGTGTGTTTTAGCTGTGAGGTCAGCGGCTAGCGGCCGCCCCGTAAATGGATTATATCACGTTAAACACAAGCACATGCTCGACTGCGATGACATCAGACACACGGAGAGTTTATACTCGGTGCGGTGCACTCCCAGAATGAAAGCCACACCATATGCAGAGAATTAGGGAACATCTGCATGTGTTGCTCATCTCATCCATCTGCCTTCCTTAAACTGTCGCATGTGCACAGGCTCGGGCATCGGACGAAACTGTGAAGTGAAAGCTCTGAAGCGCCTCTCTGTGAACAATGGAGCGTCTGAACCAAAGTGTCATGTTAGAAGCTGTAGCTCTTATGAAATGCAGACCAGCAGCAGTTTTTATTTCTTAAAACAAAGGGTCAGGATTTTCACCTCGCTCTCGCTCGTGCTTCACTTTTGACTTGGCTCACCTTCATTCCCTAATGACTTTTTCCAACCTCCAAATTCCATCACCTAAATTTAGCTAGTGGAGCATAAAGAGCTTTTTCACTGCACACATCTCGTCCAGTTTTCCTTTCCCTCAAATACATTTCTTTTTGTGAAGTTTGTATTTTAAGAAATAAAGCTGCTAACCGTAATTCTGTAACATGTGGTTTGTGTAGTGTAGTATGTAGTTTTTCCATGTTTCAACAACAACCTGCCAGCGGCCTGCACATTGAAAATCTAATATTGAGCTTTGATACAACTTATTGGCGTAACACAGAATAAAGGGCATGCAACAGAGAAATAAGCAGGCTAAAGCCCGGTTCAGTCAGTTCTGTGTGGTATTAAGATGGTCACTGTGTCAGATCAGGTGATTGCAGCCTGAGCCTGGTCTTGCTGACTTTGGCCAAGATGCATACGTTCTACATAAACACAGACCAGATCTGTCTTTGCTGCCTTTTGCCCTTGTTTGATATCATGAGGAAGGAGGCGCCAGGGAAAAAACTGAACATCTCACGTAGACTAACGGATCACTTTCCAGACCACCGATGTTCTAATTGAATGTTCTCTGTTCCAGCAATCAGCCTGCTGAAGGAGAGGGAGCCTGGAGCCTTTGTCATTCGGGACAGCCACTCCTTCAAAGGAGCTTACGGCTTAGCCATGAAGGTGGCGTCTCCTCCGCCCACTGTGCACCAGAACAAGAAAGGTAGGGGGCAGGATGGTGGGCAATGTGAATGAATAGCTACTTCAAAGCAGTTACAAATGCACCAAATATTTAGTACACAGATTACTCCTGTGTTTAGTGCGGCTCTTTTTTCCGCTTGTTTTGGTCTCAGGTCAGGGTGGAGGTGAAATTAAGTGCTAGCATCTTAATACCAAAGATATGAGGCGATGTCTGAATACCCACCGAGACTCACGCAGCGCTCGACTTCTCTGTCGTTGCAGGTGACATCACCAACGAGCTGGTGAGGCACTTCCTGATCGAGAGCAGCCCTAAAGGAGTGAAGCTGAAGGGTTGCCCCAACGAGCCGTACTTTGGTTAGTGGAAGCTGTCTAGCCGCTCTCTTTCATTTCTAAAACATACACTAACAGCTTAGCAGTGACACAACGAGTCTGGAGGAAAAGTCAAGCGTGCGTGCTTTCTCTCTCTGTGTGTGTGTGTGTGTGCGCGCGCGTGTGTGTGTGTCTTTCGAAGATTTGAACCCCTTTCCAAGCTTGAAAACGTCTAATCCTGCTGTAATTATAGTATTGACTGACATGATCTAACTCATGTTCTCCCTACTAATTACACTGCACGGCTCTGTGTGTGTGTGTGTGTGTGTGTGTGTGTGTGTGTGTGTGTGTGTGTGTGTGTGTGTGTGCGCGCGCGCGTTTGCATGCATGCACCAAAGGAAGGCCAACTTCTGTGAACTTTTGCTGCACCTCTCCTGGTTCCTTCTCTCCCACTCCTGCCTTCAGCTTGTAGCTCATTACGTCGCTCTTATGTGGAGTCTTTGCTTCTATTTCTTTCATTTTAAAACTCATAATACCAAAAGGCCAAAAGTTGCTTTTCCCTCACCACGTAAAATCGAACAAAACACAAGTACTCAAAACTAAAGAGAACGAATGATGATACATCAAAACAAATTTAATGCGGTGTTTAAAAAAAAACACATGAAAAGATTCTCTTTTAATATTTGCTTCAGTGTGACCTTCCAGCTAACAGTCAGGGCCGGGCTTCAAGAGCCTTTTATTGAATAAATCCACAAATTAAACCTGAATCCTTGGAATCTATTTTCAGAGCTCATCAAGTTTAGCTTTAATCTTCTGCCACTAAATAAAGTACCGTTAATAAATACCACTAAAAGACTCAACTGTTATTGTGTAAGAAGCCAGAAGTACTGCAGATTTAGTGGTCTTTAACTGGGTGTCTATTATTCTCATTTTCAAATCTATATTTTTTTCTTGGACACCAATAGAGCAACTCTGCATGATTCACAGCTCAATAATCCTCGTTGATCTCATACTTGGCCATGGTGCAGCCCCTCGGTTTATCCACTCTCTGAAAGAAGCCTTTAACTCCCTCCCTCCCCCCTCCCTTTAAGCTAACTTTCTTCTAAGTGGCTGCCTGATGCACACAGAAGGTTTGAACAGCAGGTAGGTAGTGCTTATATACTGAGCCAGAAGCACGTGCTTCAGACTGCTCTAAATGCTCTCAGGGATTACCTGCACCTCTTTATTTATACTTTTGGTCATATTTAATATGAGTGTCCATAATAATAGCATAATAGCAGCAATCCTGTAAGAGAATTAACTCTCTACAGGTGGCTTACACCTCTTGTGAAGACTGTTGCTTTCAATAACAGTCAGTCCTTGGTAGAAAGGAGGCTGAACTGTGATATGAGCTGAAATCCTCATCCAGTTATTAAAGAACCCACAAACTTTGTTGTGAGTAACTAAACTCCCTTAAAGTAATACTGAACAATTAAAAGCTTGTGTTTCTCTGGCAGGTTGTCTGTCTGCTCTGGTGTACCAACATGCGATAACACCACTGGCCCTCCCATGCAAACTAGTCATCCCTGCTACAGGTACGTGCACTGAAGCGTTCTCTGTGACATTTACATCATTTTAAAGTGTCTCTATGTTACTCCAGGGCACGTCTTTACAGCTACAAAAACAAGCCCTATATGAAATGAAAGACCTTTGATGGAGTCCTTCGCGCCAAAACTGTAAACTTCAACTTTCTCTCTTGTACTGCAGATCTCATCGAGGAAGTGCCGGAGGTCCCGACAGCAAACCCGATGGCTGAAAGGCTGAAACAAGGAGCAGGTAACCCCTCAACTCCTCCTCAGAATTAAAAGTCATGATGTAGTTTAGGTTTGAGGGTCCAGGACATTACTGTCAGCCTCACCAATGTGTCTTGTCACTTATTCTGACAACACGACGTCCTTGTTGTCCCAGTGCAGAGGGCCCCTGCTGATTCCCATGGTAAACCCAGCGCACTTTTATTTGGAAACCTGGAATGTGCATCGTGTATGTTGTCTGTCCACAAATGAAGACAAATATTTAACAGTCCTGCATAACAGAATTCCCCTGTAACCGTCTTAACACTAGCGTCCAGCTTGCCCTCCGTAACAGGCAGAATGTTTTATGTGGAATGATCCGTTTGGATTTGTTTCTAAAACCCCGGCTTTGTTGCAGCAAGCATGCTCTCTAATGAGAAAAAGTCTAGATTATTGCATGAATGGGTTGCTCATGATTGTGTTAGGCATGATTTATCCAGCTGGGATGTCTGCTCTCTTTCCAGCATGCAATGTTCTCTACATCAACTCAGTGGAGATGGAATCCCTGACGGGCCCTCAGGCTGTCGCTAAGGCCATATCTGAGACACTGGCTGCTGCTTCTCCACCTACTGCCACCATCGTGCACTTCAAGGTGTCCTCGCAAGGCATCACGCTCACCGACAACCAGAGGAAGTAAGTCTGAACTGTGCCTGTCCCGTCTTGAACATTGTGAGGTGTTTGATGCCTCCCAAGCATAGATGTTGCATGTCTTCTGGAGATGTTGCTGCAAAGAAAGATATTTTGATGTCTCAGTGCATCTTGATACAACTCCACATTTCCAGTTGGCACCAGGTTTGCAGTGAAGCAGATGTTGAAGACAAACCTAAGCCAGAAAGCAAAGCTTTTGATTAACCAGTGGATCTGCGTTCCACTCATCACTGATGGTCACAAGCTCTGGGTAGTGACAGAAAGAATGACCGTACCCTGGGGTAGACTCAGGATTTGTTGGAGCGATTATAGTTCTCATTTGTCCTGGGAACATCTCGGCATCCCGTCGGAGGAACTGGAATAAGATCCTGGGGGAAAAGGAAGTGTAAAATACCCTGCTTTAGCCTGCAGAAAAAATGGATGGACATCTACATAATCAATTTCAGTTTTATTTATGTAGTGCAAGTTCACAGCAACAGTTATTTCAGGGTGACCCTACAGCAATATCAGTAAGAGAACCTCAACAATCAGATGATGCTTTACGATCAAGCACTTGGCGATGGTGGAGAGGAAGAACTCCCTTTTAACAGGAAGAGTCATTATAAGCATTTAAGCTAATTGCTGAAATATCAGTTATCTAAAAGCTCCGCCTCCATGTTTTCTTAGTGTTTTACAATGTGCAGCTGTCAAGAAAAATCATCCTAGCATTGACAAAAGGAAGCGATAAGCTAAGAGTCAAACGATACTGATGAAATCGACAATTTAGAACCACTTTTCAATTCCCATTCCTCGTGATGCGAGAGAAAAAGAAGAGCCCTCAAGTTCATATAGACGAAATCAGTGTATATACCGAGTGGTTGTTCTGTTTACACACTCCACATTTCACTATTGTCTTAAATCTTTGTGTTGTTTACTTCTTTTTTAGGCTTTTCTTCCGACGCCATTACCCTACCAACACTGTCACATTCTGCGATATTGACCCTCAGGACAGAAAGTGAGTATAGAGAGACATTAACATAATTAATTGCGACAATATTAGTGGCTTCTTTTTGCCTACTCAGTTCAGTTAATCTATGTAGCACATTGATTTTGCTTAATTAAGATATTAACGTTAATACTTGTACAATCATTTCAGGTGGAACAAACTTGAGGGAGGCACAGCCAAGTAAGTGAAACCTTCCTTTTAGTCAACATTTGATACTTGAAAGTGCTTATCTGAACTAGAGCCCGAGTGATATTTGGTGATTTAAAGATCTGATATATATGCTGAGTCTTGCAGTCACACCCCTAACATTGTTACATGTAGTTATTTTTGGGTCCTAAAATGATGATGCTGCAGTTTGAGAATAAGTATAAGTACTATCACTCATTCACTCTGGCTGTTAAATACAGATACCAATAGATACAGATAGCCCAAGCAGAGATCTCTGATGTTGTTCAGGACACATCCTTCTTTGCTTTGTTTGTCCACTGAGTAGTAGGATATCTTCTGAGTAAAGTAGGATATCTTCTAGTAGATCTTACTAGTTACCCAATCTCCCCCCTGATCTGTCGTCCTGGCTACGCCTTGCCGTAGCATTTGTGTTGTACCTCGTCAATCTCTAGTTGCAATAGCAGTTGTTTCGCTGTCAGTTTGGATGTTGGTATGGCTTCATTCATGTATCTCTCACTCATATTCCGAGGTCTAGCCTTACTGGAAGTATGCCCTGGTCGGGATTTGAACCCCCGGCCTCCTGCTCTAAAGAACGTTACCTATACCACTGCGCTTTTACGTATTTCTATATAGATATAAATAAATCTATAAATTATAAATGAAATCTTGAAGATAAACAGTACATTCATGTTAAACTTCAAGGGCTATTTCGCCCTCATTCATTGGCTGAATCTTTTGAAACGTCCCTCCGAAATATTCATTTGGCAAATCTTTACAAAACGCTGCAGATGAATTTCTGACTTTTTTATCTTTTATGAATTTTTGAAATTTTCAAGAAATATTGTAGATTGATGTTTAACATCAGTTGCTACTCCTCCTCTCCCATTTTGTTGGCCAGTTCTTCTGAAACTTAGTACAAGTGCTCATCGGGCAAAAGTCTACAGATTTTCAATTTTTTAATTTGTTACAAATTTTTAAAATTGGTAAAATAAATAAATAAAAAGCTATGCATCAGCTCAGCTCATCCACCTGCAGCCAAATGAGTTTCCGTTCCATACATCACATATTGCATAAGTAAAACATTTGAAATCGGAGGCAAAACGTTTCTTGAAATTTTCTTTTAGCTACACCCATTTCCCCCTGAGGTTTTGCCTTTTGCCAAGCTGCAACAACATAAAGCAATTTTGCAAATAAGGGTTGCAACATCTTGGGTACAATTTGGTATTATGTGAAAGTTTGACTTGGCCCTAATTCAGCTGATATATTTTAAAAATTGCAGACATTTTGGCCATAAAGTAATTTTTTCCCCCACTTTCTCTTGATAGCTTCAGTTGATTTGGGAAGGTTTTAAGCGCTTATTAAAAACACACATTTATTAAAAAAATCCCTTGAAGTGTCTGCCAGTCTGCTCTGATAAATGAAGCTGGCAGCCATGGTGACTAACTCTCCAACATTGGCGTTGCAGGCTGTTTGGGTTCGTGGCGCGTAAGCAGGGAAGCACAACCGACAACGTCAGCCACCTCTTCGCCGAGCTGGACCCCGACCAACCTGCCAGCGCCATCGTCAACTTCGTCTCGAAGATGATCGGCTCGCAGAAGCGATGAGCTGTCAGCAGAAACCCTGGCGCTTTTTTTTAAAAATAACTTTGGTTATTTTCCTTCCTTTTTTTTTTTAAACCCACAGACACTTTCAGCTTTCGGTTTTTACGCATCACTTTATTTTTCTTGCTCTTTCGCATTTAAGCCGATGCGTGTGTGGTTGTGAAAGAATGAGACATGAGTGAGTGTGTGTGTGTGTGTGTGTGTGTGTGTGTGCGCGCGCGCATGTCTTGCATGTGTTTGCTTATATTCTTGGATGGACTCCAGAATGGACCAGAGGAAGTGCAGGATGAGGCGTGGCTGTGTGTGACAATGGGAAGGGAGGGGATTTTTAACCTCCCGGGCGGGCAGGGTTAACTCGTGAACGGGAAGAGGGAATGACATTGTGTGTGCAAATGTTATTTTTTTTTAGCAACAGTTTTTTATTTTTAAAAAAGAAGAAGTCAAGTAGTGTGATGTAAAAGGTGGATTGTAAATCTTGTCAGGCTTTTTGACTGGTCAACCAAAGATTTTAAAAAAGCAGTCAGGGCGTGCGCAGCGTGCCGCTGACGATGAGGGTCGGAAGTATTCCTTTGTAAAACAAATATGGCTGCTTAAACAAAAATACTGTTTCTTTCTCTATGTACTGATACTGTAGGTCAATTCTGCACCGTTGCCATTTTGCAAAAAAACAAAACAAAAAACAAACGTTTTTGCAGCTGGTAAGGGCTGTGTAAATATTTTAGATTGCTTTTTTTTGAGTAGGACTGTTCTAGACAACATTTGGTGCCTGACTTTCTTATCTAAACGCAGAGCTTTTAAAGTAAAAAGAACCTAAAAACATATCCACGCCGTCTTAATATATGCAAATAGCCAAAATACCACAGGTCCTTCCCTGTTCGTAGTGTAGCTAAAGATGCGACTGTGTGACCGCAGAAAAACATCATAGAGAAGGCCACCGAATGCCTGCATCCACGCGGGATCGATCGCCTGAGAAGCGAGGATGAGGATTTGCGTCCCGTCTCCACAGCGCACAGCCACACATGGCTGAAGGGCCGAGGGCAGTTTTTGAGGACGGTCTTTATAAAAAGAAATCGTCCTATGACTCTGCTCTGCACTTTTCTCTGCTCAAAGTTTCCATCACTGAAAGAAGCTCTTTGCGTCAGCCACTCACCCTACCCAAAAGTAAGCTATACATATAAATATACATATAGATATAAATATATATATATAAACTTCCAAACAGTGACTTAAGATATTTATTTTTGTTGCTTTGTTGCTCTATATTATCTTGTATACATGTATTATAAAGTATACATCAAGATTACTGAAAGCAAGAAGAAAAGATTGCTTTTATTTTGGCTAAAGTGCATTGACGTATATAAAGGTGTAAAGTGTGTGCATTTAAAAGGTGTATCACTGTCGGTTTTGAATGTTTTATTTTTTTCACAGCATTATTTTCTTTTGTTAACATTCTTGTTGTTTTCTTGGGGGAAATATTTTGTATGAAAAGTTATTACTGAAGTCCAAATTGGAGTTATCCTAAAGCGATGGCAGCACGGTCGTTTTATTAACTTAAACCTGCCGAGAAAATACGTCGTCCAAGTTTTGAGCACTTAAAATGTTGAAGTATTATCCGTGTTTTTATTGTCAGGGAGGGGGAATGATGACAGACCTACTGCATGTGCGCAGGCGGACTAACACACTCTTAATGTTGACACCACCTCAGAAAAAGTCTAACGGCAAAACCGAGACAGTTCAGTAAGTAGCTGCCGCCCCCTTGTGGTGTAAAAGGATCACTACAAAAGGAGCCACTTTTATTCTAATGCAGTGTTTTAGCTGTGTTTGTGCCACGATGGGCAGCGAAATATTGAGTTCAAATAATTTGATCACTAAGAAAAAAAACAAACATGATTTTGTAGTTTTCCTGACAAACAGTTCTTTTGCATTTTAAATAAACATTCAAGGAATGAGAATCAACAATTACGACTCCCACCTGTGGCAGCATGACGTAAAATAAATAAGGGTTAGTTTGGGGGCCTGCGTGGACTCAGATTTACTTCTTTAAAAAAAAAAAAAAAAAAAAAAGAATGTTCCATTATTTATTAGCAGGAGCTCGCATGCTCGAGTCAAATTGTAACCTTTAACCCTGTTGACTAATCTGTGCTCAGCATCTTCATGTCTCATTTAAACCAGCCTTTCAACAAAGATGCCCTGAGGTGCGCGTCTCGGCTCAGCTTATAAGACACAAAAAAAAAAAAGATTTTTTTTTTTTGCCTACAAATTGCTTGTTGAGGGGGAAAATAAAAAAACTTCCTAATCATGAAACTGAATGTTAGTCATTTGTTTGATGGACACTCCAGTGGCGTCTGGACCCAAGAATGTGTGTGAATGAGCTACTATTCCTGTATCATTTTTTGGTTTGCTACATTGTATGGCGTTTACTATTTCTGATGGAAAAAACATTAAAAAGCAGTACAAAAGAAAATGTCTGTCAGTTTGTTCTTTCACTAAACGGGCTTCGCTGTTCAGAATCTGAAGATGCATTGAAGTGGTTACTAATGAGTGGAGAGAGTGTGAAGAAGTCTTGGTGGATCTAGAGAAAAAGCATGTGACAGGATGCCGAGACAGGAACTGCGGTGTGTGCAGTAGGAGTGACAGATGGGTTCAAAGTGGGGGTGAGATCTGCTCTGAGCCCCTTCTTGTTTGCATTAGAAGCAAGACAGAATACACGTGTGTGAATGAGGGGGAGATGGGCCAAAAGGTGAACATGCAAGGAGCAGAAATGATGAAGGTGGATGTGTTTAAATACCTGGAGTCAACCACCCAAAGCGACAGACGGTACATAAGAGAGGTGAAGAAGAGAGTGCAGGCAGGGTGGAGTGGGTGGAGACGAGTGACAGAAGGAGAGCAGCAAGAGTGAAAGGGAAGGTTTCCAAGATTGTCAACGGGAATGACCAGGATGGACAGGATTAGACGTGCAGAGGAGGGATCGTAGATGTTGAAGATGGAGCTTCCAGGCAGAAGGAAAAGAGGAAGACCACAGAGAAGATTCGTATGGGGGGGGGGTGCTCCCATAGATTCATCTTTTCCCAACCACTTTACCTCGACCTTGAAGGAAAGAGGAAACAATATGAAGGAGGAGAATGTGACCGAAGTCTGCAGGGCAACAACACAGAGTATGAAGAAGACCTCTAGCAGCTGAGTGAAGAAAAAAAATATAGATGCTCCCGTGGTACAGCAAATGGAGCTAAAAGGAATCCAAACCGTGATCCCTAACCGAATAACTTTGGTACCTAAACATAACTGAACAATGTGTGAAAGTTAAAGAGCAAATTAAAGAGAAAAAAAAAGTTCGAGGCCAGCCTCTTTGGACTTAACTTCTGGTTTTTAAGTCCACTGTTTTCAGACGGAAACGCTGCTCATTATTTCTGTTTAACAAAAACCACTGAATGGTTTGATAGCTGCCCATTAGCAGGCCTGGGCTTGATAAGAACTGATAACAGCCATTTAACAGGCTGACAATGGAAAGCACACAACCATGTATACAAAAAGGTCTCACAATTCACACTGCATGTCAAAAACTGAAAGCGCCACTATAACAGACTGTTTGAGAGGTTCTGCCTTAAAGAAACACTTCAGCAGCACTCCAGCTGTGATTAGATTGATGCAACCTGAATAAAGACACATGAAAGCATGTTAGGAGCTAACTAAAGACAAAACACAGCTCTTTAGGCCACACTCCAAACACTGCATTGTGTTGAATCCCAGACACTGCTCATCGCCTACTGATCCCAGGATGCTGCATGGTGGTGGCAGCATCATGCAATGGGGGTGCTTCCAAGTTGCCGCCCTCTGTGGCTGGAAAATGAAGCCAACTTGGAAATGCCGGGACTGCAGTTCCTCTAATGCCTAAATTGAGGACAACTAAATGGCATTTATACTACTGGTGCTTATAAATGAGAAATAACATGGTACAAACTAGAGAGATGCGTGACTAGCCAACCAGATGTTTAAATACTGCAGCTCTTGCTCGTTGCTGCCAAAAAATACCAGGTGGATGGAACGTAACCAGATACAGAAAAGTGAACAGTGTTGACTGTGTCAGGGCACTATGGCATAAAACCACACAGCCAAAGCAATGAGTGGATTCTGCCTCTAGACAATTAGACTAGTCTGATTTTTTTCTCCCATTTAAAAACAACTAGTAAATGCCTAATACGGACCATCCAAGACCTTTGTGCTTCAGTTTGCGTGAATGAAATTCTAGCCTGTTACTTACACATCTACTAATTAATAACAGAGTAACTGTTGTTGTTGACTGTGGCTATCAATTAGGATATAACTGGTTGGTTGTTCCAGGGCTTTACAACAAGTTTGCTGCTCTGACAAAGAGCCTCTTGCAGCTGTAGAGTTTCAGTAAACTAAACCAAACGGTAACAGTGTAACTGATATTCAGAAAAGCTGAAAACTGATCATCTTTGTAAAGCTCATGGTGCTGATTACCATTTTTTTTTTAGTATCAGATTGGAGGGATATATATCTACATGTAACAGGTACAGTAATGGGGGTGGAAAGGCATTTTAATAACTCCAGTATTTGTAGCACTTAAATGCCTAGAACTAAATAAAAGGAAGTGTTCACAGGTTGGTCTCAAGCTTCTTTCTTAAAATGCATCACCAGTGTCCACAGATCTTAAGTCCAATGGGAACAAGTTCTACAACTTAGACACAGCCTCAAAGGCGCAATTCTCCTCTGGTCCTTGAGGTACCACCAGCAAGCATCGGTCACAAGACCTCAGAGACCTGCTGCTTAAATATGGAAGTAAAAGTACACCAACACATAGAGGCACGCGACCATGAAGAGCTCTGATCCCAAATATTTCGACATGAAAACTAAAGCCAGTGTAAAGCGGACAGTGTTGGTGTGCCATGGCAACTTGTGACCTGGTGAGAAATCTTGCAGCAGCATTCTGGACCATTTATAGGCGATCTGGGCAGGATTTGCTCAGGCAAAAAGAATTATTCAGGAATAATGAATCACAAAATTTGAGCTGTGATGAAATTACAGCACGATCGATCGTTTCAGACGCAGTGAGACAGCATATTCAAGATGTTCTGCAAATGATTAGAAACAGGATCATACAAGAACCAGCATCATCATCAAAACTGAACACCTGATCCAGTGTAACAGCCAGATTTCTGAAGTAGCCACGGTTACATATTTCAGTCTGAGGATGACATACTTCTTGGTCTTATTGCTCACACTCATGATTTACAACATAACAGCGACAAATGGCTTTTCCATTAAAATCCATAGCCAAGTCTAGCTTCGCCTGCTATTGGTAGGGCAATCTCATGACATCATTGCTTTAGTCTATTAAAATTTTCAATTGTTATAACAAAGTTTTACAGGCAGCAGTTTTCTGTCACCTTACTAGCCTAATAAAATTATGAAAAAATGCAGACAGTTAATAAAAGCTGTCCAAAGGAATCTGACAGAATAAAAACTTGTGCGAATAATGTCGTTTGTGTTATTTCAACGATGTCACGAGTCAACAGTTTCTCTGGCCCGAGGACACCAAACTCAAAAAGAAAGCGGAGGTTTCAGGAAGGCTCGTAATATCTGGCTAAATGAAAAAGCAAGAGAGTAAATGAAAGCTCAGAATAAGATGACGGGCAGTTCTTACGGAGTGGTACATCAGAACCTTTGGCTTGTGGACTGACCGCATCTCAAAAGCAATACAAGAAGCACTCAACAATAAAAAGGAGCTGATTTTTCTTCTGGAAATGCACAAAAAGGAAGACAGTCGCTGGTCAGCTCAACAGGACCGATAACGTCACCACCACCAGGTTTAAGAAAAAGGCAGCTGAGCTAAAAAACACAGTAAAACGCAGTAAACACAGCCTGAAGTCTCCAGAGGGTTCATTAAAGTGGCCTCTAATATTTTATCATACAATATGTTTATTCGTCATACTTAATCATTGTAATAACAAAAGAAGTACAAGAGGGTATTTTTAATGTGCAGATCACAGAATGAGACATATTACAAGGGTCAACAGTTCATATTGGCGGGGATGAAACATGGAATGGAATTTATGGTGCTTTTCTGGTCTTACTGAACATTCCAAGAGCTTTACAAGCCACATTTAATACATTCAGACAGTGCTTTATTCTATACACCTGAGCACTTCATCAAGCTCACTTCCACGGCAAGTTCAAAATCACCAATTAATTCAATTCAATTCAATTCAACTTTATTTGTATAGCGCCAATTCACAACAAACAGTCGCCTCAAGGCGCTTTG
>JAVDPK010002906.1:36927-55916 GCA_034780415.1 Cichlasoma orientale | reverse complement strand
ACACACACACACACACACACACACACACACACACACACACACACACACACACACACACACACACACACACAGATTTATAGATCACATTTATCTTTGCCTATGGGCTTTCTAACATTCACACACAGAGGGATACATCGAGGGCAACTTGGGGTCCAGTATCTTGACCCGCTGTACCATATGAGCCACAGCCACCCAACCACAGCTGCCCATAGTAAAGCAGTTGTGGATGACACTGTTCTAAATGCTTAAAAGCGCTGCCAAAAATATGTGAGTGACAGTTAATGTACCTGGGAGGCCAAAACAAGTAAAGCCTATGAGTGGAAAACACTGTATTTGGTGCATTTCTTTTCACTGTGAAGTAAATGTTGTGCACCATTACGCTGCTGCTTAAACAGTCAATGATGACTCTGAATACTGTGCATATGCTACAGGTTAAACGCCAGAAATATGCCTCCATCTCCTGGCCACCGAGTACATGTGAAGCATGTGCCAGTAAAAACAGCCCAGGGGGACTGCGGTAAACGACAGACCTTAGTAGTACTTCACAGTACTGAGTTGGTAGAAATTTCTCTCCTGTGTAAGAAAGGACATCAGGTGGTTGATTTCTTCAGCAGTGGGAGAGCGGACACACCTGTTCCATTTTACATGCGGTTTCTTTCATTCTCAGCAAGCAGAATCAAAGGTTTGCAGCTTTTTAGTAGAAAAAAAAAAAAAAAGTTGAACGCTGTCCCGTGAGTTTGGTTTAAACTAATTCTTCTGGTTTCTGCTTCTCTGGCAGAAAGTTCCAGCTCGCAGCAGCTATCACAAACTCAGATCTCAAATCTCGGCTGTTAAGAAACAGACTGAAAAGCCCGGAGCCAACAGAGCCGCATACGTTTTTTAAGGGCACTACTTTAAAGCTCGTTTTATCCTAGTCATTATGTATCCAACCATAGTGAAGAATATGCACCAAAATCTCTACAATGGTGGAATGTGGCAAACTGTGACCCTCTTGAATACAATATAGTACTTTTTTTTTAACAGTTCCTGAAAAAGACCATTTCATTATTACTGGGAACCTGCCTGTTTGCAGGAGGAGGAGGAGGAGGTATGGTGGGCAGTCCTTCAAGTGTTTTATGGCAGCACTGATGGCTCCCGTGCAGAAAGACTCTGTAGGACACTGTAACACGACCCAGTGAAGTATCCCAAGCTGCTGAAAAAGTGTAACAGAACGGCCCAGCACCATGCTTTCAGATATATTACAGGCTTTGTTTGTGCCAAAATAAATACAGAGTACTGTTATTACAAGGTGTCACTTTGAACCCCGCCGTGCTTTGTGTACAAATTCCCTCAAACCTCTTTGTTCTCAATCACCAATCCAGGAGGCCCAATCCCAACTCCTGCCCCTGTGCTCACCCCACACCCTCCATCCAATCAACACTTCTCAGATCCTTCTAACAGATGGCTCCGGAGGTCACCAGGGGAGTAGTGGGGTAGGGTGGGGGTGGGCAGAGGTCAGGCCAGGGTGCAGGGGTGTTTTTGAGATGGCCTCTCTGCCTGTCAGTGTGCAGGTGGATGAGTAGCATGTGGCCTCCAATCCCCCCTCCTTCCACCCCATATTTTCCCAAAGTCAGGGCTTTGATTGCAGGTCAAAAGGTCAGGATGGAGGGACTCAGTGGTCATCCCAGACTGAGGCACAAAAATTTACGCATTTGGCTTACTCAGCACCCCCTTGCATCTGCTTTGGAAAAGTGCAGGGTTAAGCTGAAGGGGGGGGGGGGGGCAAAACAAACACAAGGCACAAGGAAGGACTTGAACCTGGACAGCGTGGGTCCCTGATTAATCTGTGCTCTTTAACCCCCAAAGACCCCTGGCCCTTTTTTGGTCTGCTGAGGATGTTTTAACATGCCTCATGTTCATGCTGAACCACACGGCACACGAGTGTGTGACTGTGACCGCTGATCACATTTAGGTTCGGTAGACGTCACTCTGTAGAAAGTTTCACGATGCTGTTTATAAGACAGCGTAAAAGCGAAACATATTTGTCAAAACTAAGAAATAATTAATTTTGAAGACTTTAAAAAAAAAATCACTATTATTAGAAGGAGTATCGATGACTCAGTCACACTAGTGCAAAAATAGGACAACTAGGGTGAAAAAACAGCAAATAAAAAAAAATAATTTTGCACTGACTAATTGCGAGTGGCTGCAGTCACCCAGAGGTTGGCTATTGAACACCCTCAACCTCTGGGTGACCACTTTCGATTGCAAAGGCGCTTGACACAGGTCGCCTAGTGGGAGGTAACTTGTCCCCAAACAACTGCGGTCCGACTTGGACTGCCTGCAATGACCCTCAGACAGCCTGGCAAAGGTTTGCAAATAACATCTAAATTAGAAACACAGAGATTCCCAACACAGCAATGCATCTCTTTGCAATACGGGACTGGACTCAGCTGCCTGCCAACTGCTTGTATTCATATACGGTGTAAAAGCAATGTTGCCGAGCACCTATATCATTTTGCTGTATTGCTGTCCTGCAGCAACTACGTCACTATTTGCGTATGTGAATTTCTGTGAATGTAGATGGCAACAGAGTTGCAATTTTCACCAGTTTATCACAGTTAATCACTGAATTATCACAAGTAGTTTGCATGTAATTGACAACTTATTGCTTATTGCTGTTTTGTCACCATCTTGATGCACCACAGTTGCTTTGAAGACAGCAACTGACTGCGAGCGGTCACAGATCTGGTCTCCATCTTTGAAGCAACCATTTCCAAGGCAACAAGATTGCAAGTTCATTGCACGTAACTGCAACAATTTTGTTTGTGCCACAGTCTCCGATCACAGTTTTCTTTAGCATAAAGTTAGAAGACCTTCCTGTTCCTCTCACAATGAATTTTATGCCATTGGTGAGAATTCAGAGGGAAAACCCTGAACTGTGGCAATCACGTTGAAAATTCAGAAGGTTTTTTTTTGGTGACACAAAGACAATCTTTGCTCACCCGAGGTCCCAAACATGAAGATACATGAAGTACAGAAGAGAAGTCAATCAGTGGCCTATAAATACATTATATACTGCATGTTTTCCAGGTGTAAATGTGTTTTTAATTTATTTTTGTAATGATAATTTTTTAAGTTGGATATCATGATTTAATTTCTCCCTAAATTTCTGTCTTCTTGTTTAGAGTTTCATACACGAGGTGCTTTAGTGCAGGATTTGCTCAGATGGAGTAATCTGCACTGTCACAGTAATCACTTCACAGATTAGGAAAGCATTTTAGAGCCATTACAAATATAAGTGCAAATTGTTTTATTACACTAAGAGGTGAGGAGAGAGAGGAAAAAAAGAAAGGGGGGGTGAAAAAGTGAGGGAACTCGAGACAACGTCATCATTTTCTGAGCTGGGAAGCAAACTGCCAGCCTCTCGTCTTGCCTACAAAGCGTCTAGACTCTGATCACCGCCCGGTCTAGAAACTGAGTGTGAACCCTCGCTCTACCCAGCAGCCTTGGCAGTGCTCCCTCCCGTCTGCCCATCATTTCAACACACCAGACCCCTTTCCCAACATCCAGATCCACACATGCTTATCATACTCTCAGGTTTTCATTGCTACGCTGCCAGGCCATGTGCTGATACTCATACTGGAACATTTTTGCCTTGAAATAAAATGTGAGGTGAGAAGCCGGCACTACTAAGCGTCTTAGTGAAGCAACTTCAGGTTACAAAAGTGGCTCGCTTCTGACCGGGGTTCATCACTGTGGCAGCTTCCACTGCAGGCCTAATCTGCTCCAGAACAGGTTCTGTTAGGGTCTGTTCCATTTCTGAAAGATCAACCATCAACCTGAAGTTTCTTTGTAAAAAAGCATCTAAAGTCTTTGTTTTTCTGTGATGAGCATCAATCAGACATTTGCAGCAAGTTTCCCAGACATGCATTATGAGGCTCGTCCCAGACCAAAAGAAAAATTCAATGAAGCTCTCACTGAAAAGTTTATAGTCTAGGACTAGGCTGCCCAAAGATTCTTAGTAACTACTTCTTTCCTGTTGGCTCCAAGCAATTTTAAAACAATTTTATTTCTCTAATATCCCTCAATATTGATACAATAATAATAAAAAAAACCTTGTACTTGCTAACCTTACATAAAAAAAACACCTAAATAGGCTAAGCAGGTCAAATTCTGTTTTTAATATTCTGTTTATGTCCTTTACGCGCTCTCAGGCCTGCAGCAGAATGAGTGAGGCTAAAACTGTCCTGCACACATTTAAACACCAGATTAATTTAACAGAATAGGAAACTGTAATTATACGCTAGCTCTTCCTGTGTCTTAATGATAGAGCTGCGATACTGAACACTATTAACTTATGTCATCTGTGACTGATGATGTCTCAGTGAGCGGAGCCGAATGAGAGGGGACATCCTGGGTATGGCGGACTTGTTTCATAGTACAGACCTGAGGTCTGTTTTCTAATCGCTCAGCAGATTCTGTATGTAAAATCTGCAGGCACAACCTCTCTGCTTTCAGTTATGACCAACCACCTTTTGGTTTCCTAAAATCCTAACCCTAACCGATCCCTGGCAACCACGTGTTGCTGAGAAAAGTGTTTTGGTCATTAGCATATTGCCACAGTCACCCGCAGATAACACAGAAGATGTGGACTTGTCTACATAGTAGTTAAACTTGAAAAACTGCTACCCAAACTAAAAATGAACATTCATTCAAAACGTGCTTTAAAAGGAGAAATGTTGGAGGCGGCCTCCGTTTACGGTTTGTGTTGCATTTTTCACAGTTTCACTACAGCTCCGTGAGTTGTTGCCGATTGTTTGCAGACAAGTTGGTATTTTCAAACTACCGGCGACCACAAGGAATCACAAGGAGGTTTTCTGCGCAGCAGCCTCTTTGAAACCGATTTCACCTAGCGACCGCTAGAAACCTTCAGCAAACATTTGTCAGCTGGTTGGGGCAGGGTTCTAGCCAAATTTTTTTTTTCTTGCTAGAACCCTGAATTTTACATTTTTCACTAGTGACTGTCACGGGTTGCTTAGGTTTCTAATTCACAGACACTAAACAGACTGACTACAACAAGCGTTTATAGCTCTTAATAATGCATACTTAAGACAAAGATGCAAATAATCATGTTAGATGTAACTATTTATGTCTTGACCTTCATGCTACAGTCGGATTCTATGATTCACCGTCAGCTCCCGGAGGATTGGCTGCTAATATAAACAGGCAATCCAGGAGGGAATGAAAACAGTGAAACCTGACGGTGACTGACATGCCATTAGTTTGTGTGTGTGCGTGTGTGAGACTATGAGTGCGTTTGCTCACATATGTACGTCACTGATATCTCTGGGAAAGTGCTCTCTCACTCAGGCCGGATCTTCGCTGGCAGATGCGTTTGCCTAGTAGGACCGCCGGGATGTGTGCGTCTGCGTGGGGAAAGGGGTGGGCAACCGTAAACAGTTACTGCTATTCAGTTCATCCTTCTTCCCTCTTTCGCTGTCCACTTCCCATGTTTGTTGCATGCCAGCGCATGTGTCTGTCTATGTCTGTCACCAGCTGAGAGAAAAGTCCAGATAGTTCTTGTAACAACGCCGCGTGCACGCGGGCGCCTGTGACGTGAGATACGAGTACAGTTTGGTTACGTTAGTTTGGATCACGCTGGAGTGCAAGGTCAGCAAAAACACAGTCAGTCTCAAAACTTTAAACTAAACAGAGGCCAACAAGCAATAAATTGTTTAATTTGCATCAGCACTCAAGAGGCAGTGTAAACCCCTCTGGATCCAGAAGCGTACAGTAACAGATACTTCAGACTCCAAAAGGCATGCTGCTTAAAATGAAAAGTAACAATGATACTGATGATAAGAATCCTGAATCCAATATTTAGTGTGTTACATAACAGAAATCACTCCATCACATATTGCAATGGGCAGTCCAATAGCTGATTTGCAACAGTTCCCATCATAAGTAATCTGAGGCAGAAGGCCGCCGCTCGCGGGGGAAGCTGGCGTCATTGTCACGTTTGCACTTACACTGTGAGAGAGGAGACCCTGACATGACCCCAGACCACTTGCTGGCTCAGTTTCTGGCTCCCACCGCAATGAAACAACAACAACTGACCCCATTAGGGGTTTCATTATGTTAACAAGCTCTACGTCTCCGTCTCCTCTCTCATTTTCTAAGCAGCTACCCTTCCATCCAAGTGTTACACAAAAACACCAAGTTTAAAGTTGTCACTGTAGCCAAGAGCAGTCTGATGTCTTTTCACCAAGTTAGCCCCAAAAACAAACACACAAAATAAACAATGTGAATGAAGAATGCCTGCACAGTGTCCTCTGCTCTAGCCTTTTCTTTTTGGAATAGATTTACACATTTTAGAAACATACAGTTCTTCATTTTCATCAAGACAGACAGAGCTCCGTCTCAGAAGAGAAAGTGAAACATTTAGCCGAAAAGATCAGCGACGTGCACATGGACAGCAAATGTGATCAAATGTCTGGGGGAAAAAAAACAAAACAGCAGCAGTCATTTCCTTTTCGATTTATTAGCCTGTGCTGCAGCTGATGTGCTCCTTTATCAGGAGTATTAACTGCACGGCACCCATGCAGACCGCAACAAGTGTGATCGTTCCACTTTGTATCAATACACTGTATAAAACACCTAAGGGCATATTGATTTTTCTCTGAAACAAAATGCAATGTGTGATGCAATATGTGACCTCATAAAGCTAATGCTAACACTCCAGCCGGTACTATGCCAATGCAGCCGTCTGCCATGTCCTTGTTTCAGTAGCTCGGTAAGAAGGGCATTCGTTAGACACGAGTCCGATAGATCGGCTCGGCCAGCTCAAGCCGATCAGAATCATTTACACAAAGAAGCTAAACACGGCCCATAAACCAATGGGCAACTGTAAAGCAATGCAGACATGTAAAAAAATATCAGATGATGTTTTAAAGTATACACACCACTTTTTTAGCTGGATTTTATTGGTACTTAAAGTTCTGTCCAATAATCTGGAGCACTTTCGTTGAGATTTGGCTGAGTTATAGTGACAGAAAGTTCTGTAAGCCGGAGCAGTTGCTGAGAAAATGTGAAAGTTAACACATTTTTTTTGATGAGCTTAAACTGAAAATTCCACTCAAGAAAAGTCTGAAATGTCAGATATTGTTATAACCTAGAAAACTGCAGCCAATGCATCTTAATGACTTTTAAGGCCTTCTGTTGCATTACACTGAGGTTGTGCTGCTGCAGGGCAGACAGCCCTGGTGACTTCAGCTGCAGCCATCACCACAGTAACCCATTTTAAGAAGCCAAGGAACCCAGTTTAATAAACAGAAACAACAGAGCAAGGAAGGAATTGAAGGAAAACGAGTCCACAAAATTTCGGTCACATTTCTTCCAGTGCAGTCACTCTGTGATGAGTTAGTTCCGTTGCAGAAGATAAGTTCATTAGTATTATCAGCCGCAGCCTATCCCAGCCGTCACAGGGTCACAGGCGGGGTACCCCCTGGACAGGTCGGCAGTCTGTTGCAGGGCTAACACAGAGAGACACACTCACATCTATGGACAATTTAGAATCACCAGTTACCCTAACGCCGTGCAGAACCCACGCAGACACGGGGAGAACATGCAAACCTCACAGAGAAAGGCCCCATAATGGATTCAAATCCAGGACCTTCTTGCTGTGAGGCAACAGCGCTAACCACTGTGCCACCACTCTACAAATATGTCAAGTTGTTTGTAACAGACCTCCTTGGAGGGGGTCTTTGTTACCTCATGCAGTCAAGCATTACTTCTTTTAAAGCTCCAGTCTAGCTCCTTCATTTTTAACTTGTGCCCTCATGTTAGAACTACTCTTACATGCACAGCTTCTGTTCACAATTTTGCAATCCATGCCATATCACCTTAGTCTTTATTTTATTTGGAGACAACTGCCAGGTCTGAACACTGTACAGTAAGCAGGGATGTACACATCTTGGTGCTGCACTTATGGTCTGTAAGTGCAGCACCAAGTCTAGTACCAATGGACTGCAGGAATTCCCAACACTGAATTTAAAACTGCAAACATTCCTGATCTTCTTGTCAGCAAAGCATACTCACCCTGTGATTCTTTACCCCCTTGTGAACATTAAAAGCTGTTGTCTTGGTTTTGGAATTTGACATTATTGGTTTCATTGTAAATTTGAAGGATGTTTTGCAGTTCTTTGCTGGATTCAACAAAAATGGCCCGGTCATCAGCCGGCCATTTTTGCAGAAATGCTGTGAGCACAGTAGATCCATCCATCTGCTGTTCAACCAGTCTGTCTGTCAGGGGCAGCCAACCAAAAGAAAGCTGGCCTAAAGTGAGGGCATCCTTAAAGGGGGCTGCACGAGGCCTAGTATGAGGTAAATAAGGATCATTTTGAGCTGTGAATCATGCCAAGCTAGTATCGCAGAGTCCATATAACTATGTAGCTGGAAAAGAAAATAACAAATCCACTTTAAACGAAGAGAGAGAGAGAATAACCTGTCTCTTAAAAGGCCGGCTGATTCTTGGTCCACCAGTGGAGTGGGTCTCCACTGTGACTCGTAAACGCACAGGATGATGTGAGTGATGTGAAACACAGTCCTGATATGTATTCCATATTGTTCTATGATTAACAGTTGGTGGTGGTAACATGCCAAGAAATGTAGATAGATACAAATAAGCTGAATATAACTTTAAAATTGTTTTTGCAAATTACTTTTTAATGGGGGGGGGGGTGTCATTTAACGTGGTATGAAATGTGTAATAAGACCTCAAGGAGCCACACAGTGTTTAACAATGAGCCCATCGTTAAACACTGACATAACATGACGCTTTACCTGCATGAGAAACCAGTGGGATGGAAAGTCTGGCTACAGTTGCACTGAGGCAGGTGGCTGCGAGTGGTTGAAGTCCAGTCTGAGTTTCACAGGATGAGGCGAGTAAACAGCCTAATCAAGCTGCTGCTGTTCACATGAGGTTACGACAGCGAGCCCCATCTGTTGCCTGACCTTGACCCCTGTGCTGAATCACCCTCAGCTGTGAGTGAGTGTGCTGATATACGCACACATGCGACGCTGGTGCTGCTACCCTACCCTGAAGGGTCTGCGGGGTCATGGGGTTGGCAAATGCTGCTGCAGAGATGGTGAGGAGGAGGATGACCTTTGATTCTTTCTCCATTTCCGTGGACTCGGTGTCACAGCCGCAGCTGCACCATCCAGCAGGTGTGGCGACTCGTTTTCAGCTCAGAGCTGCAATTCCGAAGGCTGCGGAGGCGCCGAGAGTCGGAGCACGTGGAACATGAGGCGCCATGTGCTCCAAAAACACTGCAGGATGATGAGGCTGCTGCAAATTAAAACAAACAACTGCAACTGAATCCCCCGTGTTCAGTGGGATATCCTTATTAAATACACTTTAATGCATTTAATCACTAATCAGGCAATTATGGATTATTACATAAACATTTAAAAAGTAAATTTTCTAGCTCAAATAAACTGGTGTATACACAGGATAAAGTTTCGCGTAATGGACAAGATATGCTATCCCCTCTACGGAGTTAAATCTGACATTTATACTCCATGGCATCTGAACACAACATGTGGCTCCAATAGCGGACAGCTCCAATTTGTAAAACTAAGTATGCCTACTGAGACACATGCTCATACCACATAAAGACCAACAAGAAAAAGATAGGAAAAATAGATTTTAACTTCTGCAGGCATTTAAAACCGTAAACAGATTGGATTTCAGTCTGTGCGAATGACCCAATAACTGGAACCATGTCCAGGAAATACAGCGGCATCAGCCGCACAACACCCATAATTAAAAGAATTGCTCATATTGATGCATGCACTGAAGCATCCACTCTGAGTGCTATACTGGCAGCTGGTGGGGGCAGTCCACCCTGATGGCGGTCTTGCGGGGGCTAGAAGGAAATATCTCCAAAAACTGAACTCTCTGTGTGTGTATGTGTGTGTCTTGCCTGTTTGTGTGTCTTTAAGCTTTCAAGTTTTACAGGATGTGCCAGTATGCATACTTTGCACAAGTGCTCCACTCATGCAACGGTGTAAACCTGCCTTTGCCATGCAGTGTGTGTGTTGATGTGTGGCAAATGGGCACGCTGTGCGCCAAGCCTTGCCAGGAAGCCGTGCCGTGACCAGAGTCTCAGTCGGGCCCTGGGCTACAGTCTCACAGCACAGCAGCCTGGCAGGCAGCGCTGGCTCTTGGCTGACCTCTGCCTCCACCAGGCCGCCCTCACTCACTCACCTCATTAGCTTGACAGGAGCAACCAAACAAATTGAGGGCATCATGGAGCTCACAGCACTTCCATGGGAACATCCCCCCCCCCTCTTCTTTAGTCAGTGTGGTGTATGAGCTCTACACAAACACACGCCCACATCTAAACACTGACATCTACTTAAGAGGGTGTTAGAGTTTGTGTTTGAACAGACTCAAGCATGCACACTTGACCCTGCAGGGACACGATCGCATTCATCTAACTGTGTTCACGCTCGTACGCCGAGACCAGGTACAGTATGAGGCCGCGCTACATCTGAACCCCACCTTGAAAGTTTCCCCAACGTTTCGTGCAAAGACTCTTATTTATGCAAAGCACAAACTACTGCAACTAAACACACGACTACCAACCCGGACACATTTATAAACAAGTAAATCTTTCCTAAAGGAATGAAGTCGCTGTGCAGAGGATGAGTTATACTTTCTCATGGCTTACACTCACGTTTGCCTCACTAGCAACATCCAAATAAATGTCCAGAAGGCAAAACTGAAGACGTACTTTGCTGTACATAACATGCTCAACCACATTTTACCACTGACAGATGCAGTGAACAACATTCATCATTTCATTCATAATGCAATGTTCTGCTGGGAACCCTTGGGTCCCGGCATTCACGGGGACGTTGATATGACAAGCAGCACCCACTTAAACATGGTCAAAGATGAAGTACAGTACGCATGAGAACGGCAGCAGCTTCTCCTATTTGTACACAGCATGTGAAGAGGTCCAGTACAGTGATTTGAAGTACTGGATGAGGCCAAGCAGATGGTGTTCAGGACACCTGCCAATCATTGTGGCCACACCCCTAACTCAATTAAATCATGCCCCCTTTTATAGCCAAAGAGGCCAAAGGAGGCCTTTTGACCCAGGCAATGAATCCGGTTCTAATGCTGTCAAGTTGGATATTTTAACAGGGGACTCACTTTTGAAGCCAGCCTCAAGTGGCACCTAGTGGAACTGCAGTTTTCGTCTCTTTCGCATTGGCTTAATTTTTCAACTCCACAGGTTGCTCCTTGCATGTAACATCTCTTATCGTAAATCTAGTAAATCAAGTGCATTTAAACTGACAAGCACAGTTATGTGAAGCCAGCCTGTAGCCTCGAGTCACGTTTGGGGAAACCAAATCTAAGTCGGGGAGTTGGGCCTCTTGGGTAATTTAAGATAGTTTTAGATAGTTGAATAAACCTGTGAGCACAAAAGCATATGCATATGACAGACAAGGAAAGCCACTGTGATGTCATCCATTGGTTTTGGACTGCCCATTTTGAAGATGTAACCATTAGCATTTTGGCCACCAGCTTATTAGTATTTTTTATTTTTTTTTAAAGACCATGGTTGGATGAGAGGGTGATGTGCTGAATTATTAGGTAATGATAGCATCCATGGTTAGCAGCTGTATTCATAAACTATGGGTGTAATACACAGACACAAATACCTGCTAATTAGTGCTCCCCCCCCCCCCACACACACACACACGCACACACACACATATAAGATAGATTCCCATCTTTTATCCAGATGAAAGAGCGGTAAAAGATACAGTTATTAAGGAGGAGGAAACTCCATAGAGGCCCAAACCAGTTTTTGTATATATCGATAAAACTATTGGGGGTCCCATCTTGTGCACATTGGGGGCTGGTGGTCGTATGTGTCCCCTCCAATATATATATTCAGATGTGAAATGTGTTGTGAGCACCCAAATGCTATACACAACAGTGAAAAGGTATGGAGTATGGAAGGGTATAATCCTCTCATTCTCAGTGGGTGCCCTTTTGGCAACATAGAGGATGTAGCTTCTCATCACGTGTTTCATAGTGATAAAAAAAAAAAATGAGATGCACATGTGAACATGTCATGGAAAAATATTTTTGCCATCTCACTTAATTAAAAAAAAAAAAAATCAACATGTTTATCCCAACACTTGGATACACAACAACCAATAACTGTGCTCTAAGATATTCCACTGCCTTTTTACTGAGTCACACACAGGTTGTCTGTGACTTAACTGCAGTTTTATATCTGCTTAATATCAAATATGATTTTAAGACAGCATCCTGGCTGCATCTTTTAAATTTATCTGAGATGTTTCCAAAGATGGTTAGATTATTTTTCCACATAAAAAGTTGCCAGTTACAAAAAAATCCACTGCAAGTTCCATGAAGTCAAGCTGACCGCACTCAGTGTTGAGAGAGAAGGCAGAGGTTTCATACAACACGCAGATCAGTGCAGGATGAACCCCGTCCCCTTCGAGACTATAACATTACCTTAATGTTCAGTGCTGAACCTGACAGACCTTCATCCTCCATCTGAAGCTTTGAGCCAAACTAACAGCCCAACAGAAAAGAGGCCAGGGAGTGAGTGGCTCAAAAACTGGGCTTGAGCTCCTGGTGAGAGTCACAGGTGGTGTTAAAGAGGTGTTAAAGAGATGGCAGCCAGGAGGGAGACAGAAAAATGGATGTGCTCTGGTACTTCACAGCCAAGAGTGAGGGAGGCAAGAGGTGACGCAAGAATTTTAAAGCCCATCTTTGACTTCAAATCTCTTTGCAACCTGACAACAGTTCTACAAAATGCAACATTGTTTCAAATTAAACTGACAAAGCATTTCCTGTGCATGTTCTCCATGTGGCTTCCTCTACATGCCGCCCTGGATCTGTACACAGCTTTTAGCTCATTGTTTTGGCTACATGGCCTGCACATAGACTGTATTGTTCATTCTCGCCACTCTCATCAGCGCCACCAAATACCAGCGAAGGCAGCTGTCAAATGGTTTCCAAAACAAATGAGCGGCTGGTGCAGTCGAACATCAGTCTGAGGAGACATTTTTTCCCCTCACAAGCTGGAGACCAAACCAGAATGTTACACCAGTCCATGTTGGACCTATCAAATGGCCAGAATCATAAAGAGATCTAAAGTAGCTGTCTGGACTCATTTGCTCGAGAACCACTTAAAGCAATTTGGAAAAAAACAGTCACACTCCCACCATTTCTGCCACACGGTCATCACAACATGTTCCTTAATCAGTTCTAATTTTTATAATTGTTTAATCGATCAAGCTTGCCAGTTTAAAGCATGCCTGTGTCTAAAATTGTCATTTTGATATCTTTGTAGTTTTTGATCATTTTCTGAAGTCCAAGCCATAATATGACATAAATGGCATAGGAATATTTTACAATAGAGTAAACCATAGTCCTCTGTTTAGTGTTCGTGGCTGTGGCCAGCACAGGGTTTCTCACAGTCTATAATTGAGCATTTTTTTTGCATCTGTCTAAGAGAATGACGACATCCACGATCAGTGTAGCCCCGCCCCTTCCCATCCCATGTTTTCACTACCAGCTGACTCGCTGGCCAGTAGTGATGTGCGATGCTGAACGTTTTGGTATCGGTCCGATACCAAGTAAACACAGGGCCAGTATTGCCGATACCAATAGCACTTATAAAGGCGGCTTATGTAGGAGACAGCAGTGTGCCATGATTTATGAGATGATGAATCATTAATTTGCAAAATCTGAATACATTTTAATGATCATTAAATCACTGTGATTTTTTTTTGAATTAGTTAACACAATAAAACACACCTGTCAGCTTTTCATGTATTTTGAAACTGGATTTCTTTGGAGAGCTGGAATGTGAATGTACCTGTCTGTAAAGAACTTTGGGCCAACGTCTGTTTTTTTTTTTTTTTTAAATGTGACAGTCAACACAAAAAGGTTATTATAATCAGACATATTCATAGTTCATGTTTGAGTTCAGTTCCAATAATAAAAAAAAATATATATATATATATAAAATTTGAAAGTCTAAATATGGTCTACAGGTAATCAGTCTGCTAAAGTAACAGCTATCATGACCAATAACACTTTAACATTAACTCATGCCGAAGAACCGACAGTCATGACTGAAACATCACTTTCGTCACTAGGATCTACCTGGATATTCTTTGCCTCTCTGAAAGGACTGCAACAGTGACCTCTGACCTCTGTGCTGGGGGTCTGGGTCTGGCTGAGGGATTCCTTCCCTCCTCTTTTTGTTTCTTTTGCTGCTCATTCCGGGACAAAGTTCTCTCTTGCGTGGTCGGTCGTGTCTTTTTATAAGTTGGTGGTGTTGCCACAGTAGAGAATTTCATTCCTGTAAAGGACCTCTACACGATGCCCCGCTCACTGCAGACTGCATGCTGCTGCTCGGTGCCGCTGAGTCACCAGACCGCAGGACAACTAAACACATCCTGCCTCAGACATTTCTCCTTTCTGATGAACGGCAGCAACGTACTGAACATACAGGATCCTATCACTGTAGTATCGATCCAATACCAATGCCAGCGTTGGTATCGGTGTTCTAGCCAGTGGTTGCGCTGGGCTGAAAATTTCACTGGTTTGCTATCACAGCAATTAGCAAGTGGGCGCGGCAATTAGCATTAGCAAGCAGTCGTCCGATACACCCAAGGAGGACACCCCACCCCCACCCTCCCTAGTCATCCAATACCAGGCTGTGATTTTTTTGGCTAGATCGCTGGATACTATTGATATTTGGATCCATCTGCCCACCCTTACTAGCCAGGTTGCTTTTGTTTTACTCCAGCTGGCTGCACAAATACCCCCCATCCCCAGCCCCCCCCTCAGAAATAGAATCTTACATCTATGGGAAGCACAGGGCAGCACAAACAAAGAGTTACCAATAAATGCAAAGACTAAAAAGGCTTTGATTGCGGGCAGAATTCCCTGTAGCCTATAATTAACATGATAAACCCACCAATTAAAGGAAAGCTTCAAGACTTTTAATGCAGGAATTCTAGAAGTGTAATATCTCATTTGAGATAGTTTAACCTCAGTCTGAGAAAAAGATGACACACAATGTCTGAAGTGAATCTTGCTGTACACTCTGAATATATCAGGACAACAAGTCGCAGAGGAAGTTTTGAGGATCCCACGAACAAGGCGTCCTCAGGTGATGCGTACCTTGATGCAGCAACCGAGGCAATATTGAATGCCAAAAAAATATTGGACCATGCTATTTAAAAGAGCAACAAAGTCCGCATATGGAGGCAAGAGGTTATGGCATGAATCACAAGAGAGGAGGAGACCAGGAGATCACCTTTTGCACCCTCTGTGGGAGTTTTGATTTGCTTTCACTGTGTGTGCAGCTTCGCTGTCACAGACTGTTTGTTTAGGCTGAGGTGCCAAAACTTGGTTATCTTAGGCAAACATCACAGTTTGAGTTACGCTCACAACATTAACCGAGCATAAGGGTTGAGACGAGAAAGTGCATCCAGTGTGTTCAAATACGTTCCCGACGGTTCCTGAAAAAGCGTCCGCACGTCACGAGTTGAACACCGGGCACATTTTCAGCCCGCCAATACAGAAAGTGAAAACTTATTTTAAGTTAGTTTTTGACACACGGGTCATCAGCGCCTGGTATCCATCTTTGTTTCCGTTTGCCCCAGTCGCAGTCTCCTTTGCTTCCATATTCCAGGTCTGTCACTCGTGTCCAATCTGGATACATCCGGCTTATATAACATATGATCATATAAACACACAGTGTGTGTTTTTAAGCCCGCTGGAGCAGCTGACGTTGATCCACACAAAATCATTTCAGTGCATGCAATGGGCGTACTGCTGCAGCCTCAATCGTGGCACATAAATGTATTTTTAGCTTGCGGTCTCACTCGCTCCATACAGCCTGTACTCCTGACCATCTTCTTGATAAAACGACATGAAATATGATGTGTCCCTAATGTGAAACATACTCTGCGGGCGTGCAGGGAGGAAGGTTCTCTCCCGGCCCCCGAAGCCTCCCGCACGCTCTGTTCTTCAAGAGTAAAAACATCTTCCATCTCAGAACGAGCAGGCTCATCCGCTGGTGCCGTGAAACATGCATCTTCAGTGAACTTCCCAGAGTTAATCTGGGGTTCAATTGTCAGGCCACAGTGTATTTATTATGTCACATCTGGGATCGTCATTAAGAGCAAAGCACTGGCAAAAGGCACGGTGTGGAAAGCACAAGAGGGAACAAAGAGGAGCGAGGAGACAAAACAGAAGGAAAGACAAATTCAGAGCATCTTGCTTTTGTGTCGGTGCCACGTTAGTGTAGGGAGTAAAAAATAACTTCTTCACTTCCTTCCTGCAAGAAATTTGGATTTTCAGGTTCAAACTGGGCCTCGTTTGACTTATATTTTGTTTTTCAACAGAACCAAAATAAAATTGGTTTAAGCTACCTTGTGAACACATGGCATAGACTAATACAATTAGATTCTTGACATGTGGCCAAAACATAGAGCACTGAGAGCAGGGTTTAAGTCCCAGCCCTCAGAAACA
This sequence comes from Cichlasoma orientale, assembly GCA_034780415.1. NCBI lineage: Eukaryota > Metazoa > Chordata > Actinopteri > Cichliformes > Cichlidae > Cichlasoma > Cichlasoma orientale. The sequence continues at coordinate 39,328 of JAVDPK010002906.1, read as the reverse complement.
GATGAAAAGCCACAGTGTTCACAGCTGCAGAAATTCAAGCCACCAAACACAGATAATGAAATCTAGCCTTGGAATCTGCTTTGCTCTACAGCTTGCTGTATCTCTTTCTTTTCCTGTCTATCCTTTTGTGTGTGTGTCTGGAATCACATGAAGGCTGTACACAAGAAGTTCAGCTTCCTGTGCTGGGTGAGGTCCAACGGCCCTCTGGGCTGCGAGGAAAAGACTAAATCAACTACAGAAATTGTAACGCATTAATTCCCACACAGAGCCAGAGGTTTGGGACGACGCTTCGAACCAGAACGTCAGTGCGACAGACAGTTTAGAAGGCACCCTTTGAAGCACAGCCATCAGACAGTAAAGTGAAATTAACTGAACAGAAGTGAAAGAGTGAAGAAAAATAATGCTGCTCTGTAGAGAAGATTCATATCTGCTAGCGGGTTTGTGTTTTTCTGGCTTTTCAAAACATTGCAAGACTGATGACGGAAAAGATACTCACACTCGAGCACTTTTTCCACTGGCTCCCATCGAGCAGGCTCTTTCATCTTTGCATGCGTCCAGCAGCGTTGCTTCTGGTTGCCCCTTAATTCTGTAATGCGGTTGGGTGCAGAGGAGTGTTGATGCCAGCTTCTTATGCAAGGTCAAACCGACTGTGTTAGACTGTAATGGTGGCCTGCTCACATATGACCTAAGTTCATTCTTTAGTGAGCTAGATTAATGACAAGGGGTTTCGAAATGCCAGACTTTTCCACACTACACCCTTTAGAAGCTGTCAGAGGGTAAAACCATCTGCCAACAGGACGAGGAACAAGCACAGCCCTACAGTTCTGCGAGCAGGCAGAACCCTTTTAACATGCTCCACACTGCACGTTTAATTAAAAATGTGGCAACAAAAATGTTTCAGTGCTAAAAACCGCAGTTCCTCTAGTGGCCACTAGAGGCTGGCTCCAAAAAAGTGAGTCAATCCTCACAGACTGCCATGTTAAAATATCCAAACTTACAGCAGAAATAAGCATGTTTACAACCTGATACAAAAATCTGACTTGACCTCTATGACTAATTTCCCCTTTAGTCACAACTGTATGGTGGTTAAGTTATATATAACTCATCTATAAAAGGTGTGTGTGTGTGTGTGTGTGTGTTTGGGGGCACCAAATATCTCAGTAAATAAATTGCAAAATGGATGTTTTTAGTATAATAATTGTATTAAAATCACCAGAAAGTGCTGCCGAGTTTGTTTTTTCTAGTGAGGTCAGCAGAGGGAACAGTCAGTATGCGGGAGAAAGTCGGAGGCATCGGAGAACATTCCTAATCACTACTGTACCAGGACTCGTGCAAATGTAAGAACGCTTATGCGATTATCAAGCAAACGTTTATCTGTTATTTTATTTTTCAAAAAGGGAGAAATTTGCAGTAAAATAATCTCTTTCAATCAAACTATGAGCTAAAGTGGGAGGGGGATTTTTTTCCCCCCGTTTCACAGTTTTATTTTGACAACCCTGGAAATACATTTTCATATTAGTAATTGAGCCATTGCACCACAGCTTGCTGTTATCATTAATGAGCGCTGTTCCTTCCTTGTATTTCAAAATCCACCTTTGAAATCTGAGTGATGTCATGAGATGAGATCGGAGTGATATGCAAATAACAGTAATTACATTTGTGCATAAGGCAGGTCGGCTCAGGGGAGATTTTATTCCAGTGTGGTCATGCAGTGGTCAGACAGCACAAGAATGACGCCAATGCAAACAAGTGTAATAGGACGCAAAGAGAACGGAGTACTGCCTGTTCTAAAGGGAAATACCATTTAATCTAAAAAATATTTTTCTATCCTCAAGGACACAGAAATACGCACTTAATATTTCTGACCGTGACCGACTCCTAAAACGTCTAAGCTACAACACAGAAAGACCTATCGGCATGTAAAATCTAGAATGATTTTATACAACACAAATTGGACAAGACAGGAGACTGAAAGGGAGACTTTCAGGAAATTATGGTATATTTTCCAGTCCAAGACAAAAAAATATATAATAATACTGAAATAAAGGAAAATAAAGACTATTTTGATTTGAAATGAAATAACAGAGGCATTCAGACATCACATCACAGAGCTCAGTAACTGATGTAACAGTTATTAGCATGCAGAGGGGGGGAAAAAAGCTCTTCTCATTTAATCACAGTGCATTTCCTCCTCGCATGCAGGTAGCTAGAAAACATAATCTGATGTCATCTCTAATTTAATTGCTCTGACATGTCTTTATTTTGGAAAAAGTGAGGCTTCTACTGAAAACTGGCCACATGGGCTGAACATAGCCCCAACACACACACACACACACACACACACACACACACCCCTCATCCAGCAACAAAGCCGGGGCCAACACTTGATTGGGGATAACTG
>JAVDPK010002906.1:1875-23975 GCA_034780415.1 Cichlasoma orientale | reverse complement strand
GAAAGAAACAGGGAATTCTTGTTCTTAAGATTCAAAAAGTAAAATTCATATTGCCCGCATGAATATCTGTGGCAGTATCATTTAGGGGTTTTTGTTCTATAAAAAGATAATTTTAGAAAAAAGGTATACAGGAGTGTGTGCAGTCCTGTGAAAAGCTAAGTACACACTTACTGTTTCCATAGTAATTAAGAGGGAAAGTAAGAGTCAGGTGCTGCTAATCTTAATTGATCATCAGCAAATGTGAGAACCTCTATAAAAGTAGACATTTTGACAGTTTGCTGATCTGGAGCATGGAGCAGGTGCATGCTAACACAATGCTACAGTTTTCCAGAGGAGTGGAAATCTCATCAATTTCACCTGAAGGTCAGAGTGCACAACGCACAGAGAAACTGCAGAGTAGTTTCACTACCTGGGCTGGGCCAGGTCATTATCATGGTGGCTTCTGATATCAGTCAGCTTCCTCTCCGGTGAGTGTGGTCGGATAGAGATCCCGGAAGAAAACTGCTAAAGGTACCCCCATTCTGTTCTCTGCAACTCTAACCAGAAAAGAGGCTGCAGAGCAGAACAAGGACTACCAGCTGAACTCCAAGGGCAAGGGAGTAGGAACTCATCCTATGGGAAGATATGGAGAAGCAGCTGAACACTGAACACAGATATTTTCAGTTAGAAGGAAGTACTTGGCAATTAACATGTTTCTATAGGGCGCGTATTTCAGGTTAGATTGAATATTAAAAATTGCCACGGACAATCTGCTTAACTTAAAGCAACCTGTTTGTGCTCCTTTCCATTTACCAAAACAAAACCTGTATCTCAATACTCCATATGTCTGCTACATTTTATGTATGCATTTTATTTGGATTAATAAAATATAAAATATAAATCTACTAATAAATGATGCTATAAATTTTAGCATATAAAGTGATTACAATCATTTCCCCCCAGGCTGGTAAAACTGTAACTGATCTATTGGCACTTACTAGAAGTAAAATATTATGATGGACATTCTACACACTACATTAACATTTTTCTAACCCTTTCAAGCTTTTCTTGTCAGATAAGCATTCCTTAAGGAGCATATTCACGTTCAGTCAGTTGCTGATTTTGATAAGCTGATCTTCTGTAGTTACATAAATCCTGCCACAGACTGCTTTTTTTTTTTGAGTCAGCAAAAGCCGGCCGTATTAAAAGACCCTGCTCCGTGACCCTTTGTGAAGCCACCGTCTTGGCCGCCGGCCCAACACACAAAACATAGAAGGGAAAGTGCTCGTCTTAAGGAGGAAAGCACAGCACAGAAGGTATGTTGTGCTTGAGTGCCATGCCATTGGAACAGAGGAGTTTGATTCTAAAAATACCTGCCTCCCACCGCACTCACACTCCCAGCACGCAGCCTTTGCACTGGAAGACCTAACAGCTTGATGGCAATTACTGCAAAATTGCTCTTATTTTCTCTAAGTCTTCATAATTTCCAGTCAACTTTCATCAGTCCACGTGTGTTTGCGAGTGAGCCGGCAGAGGAAGCGGGTAACGCCTCGCTGCTATTTAAAGCCTGGACTATTCCAGGTAGGCCCTGAAACTTTTCTTACTCTACCGTGCCAAACATTTACCAAAAGTCTCTGCCTGACACCTGTGACCAAGTCATGCGAAAGCAATTAGTGAAAACCAAACACAGACATTTCACGTGTGAGGCCCATCCCAAACCCATCAGTTATGCAGGACTAAGCAGTAAAACCATTACAAGACGATTAAAACGCACTCAGAGTAAATCAAGTTTTTTCCTTTAACTTCCATTGGTTAGCAATGATGGAGTAGACACCAGAAAGCCTCCATGTGTGTGCTTAGTCTTCACAGACCTCAGGCCTGACCACAGGCTCTGGTTGATATCATCTATGTAAATCACTGTATACCACTATCGTTACATCTCACATCGCCCTTTCCGACAAAACTGAAATGGATGCGTGTGACGGCGGTTTGACCCCATCCAGGTGGTTCGCATTTGGAGGAGAGTCTATTTATAGGCCAGTTAAATACAAGCCAGGTGTTGTCATAGAGCCCGGGCAAAGCTGGTCGGCCCGCTGGTGTCATGAGCGGCATAAATAGAACGCACGACCGAGACGTGGTTAGCGGCGCCAGCTTGGGAAGAACGTGCATGCAGTGTAGTCAGGCTAACTAATCTAAGCTACAGATCAACTCGTGAAAATCAGAATGAAAATATTTGACTGGAGGGTAAATAAAAGGCCTGCGGCCGGTGGAAGGATCGCTGCATTTACGCGGAGCACGGTATAACGATTCTAATCGGTTTATAAACCCAAACACAATAAAAATTCTTCATCTAAACACCTAAATCAAAATAAACAGCTGGAATTTCAGAGGGTTGGAATAAATGTTTTCCCAAACAGATCAGAAGGAAAATTCTACCACGCAGGAGCTTTAATCGGATTCGCTGCTGGCTCCTTTGCGCCCTGCTCCGCGTTCATGCAGTCTGACTCGACTTAAATGCGTGGGGATGTATGCGTCTCCGCTTTCCAAGACCGCTGGCTTCCAAGCTGAACTAGTCCTCTGTGGAGAGTTTGTTTTCAATACAAAATCTTATATGTTGTGCTTTTTCCCTTTGAAGATGCTCGTATGAAAGCTGGACAAAATTTTCAATGAGCACGGCGATGAAGTAGTTGGCTCTGTTTTTTCACAGCAAGAAGCTTTCTGGTCGGGGAGTCTGCATGCTCTCCCCGTTTATGGCAGGTTCTTTCCAGGCACTTTGGCTTCCTCTCATAGACGTGCTTGTTAGGTTAACTGGAGATTCTATTTTGCCCCCTGACTCCCCACCTTGGTTGCCCCTTGCAAATGATCAGAAGAAAGCTGGCTCAAAGGGAGAGGGGCCTTAAAGGATGAGAACTAAAACAGCTCGTTTCAGACAGAATGAACTTAATCTGGGCCTTGGTGCACTCCCTAAGATAAACAAGGATACTTTTGGACCACGAGTCATGCAAAGCTGCTGTAGCTCCATCCAAGAATAAATACATTCAGCTGGAAATCAGAATAATAGGTCCACTTTAAAGAGAAGCCAATTACTGGACTGAAAGTATGATCCATGTTCAGGGAGCTGATATGATAAAGAGAGATGATAACCATAAAATCAGACAAATGCAGGCCATATTCTTTATGCTTATGCATAACACAGTGTTCTGATTGGTCCATTTAAACACAAGACCGGATTAAATCATGTCCCATGTAAACAACTGACCTGAATTCTTCAGTCAGCAGGAAGCCGTTTGTATATTTTTAAGCTCCATCTCGTCTTGAGCTATTCAAAAATTACATGTGACCCACAAGGGTACACATAACAAAAGCTGTGGTTCAGAAACGTCCGCTCGCTGGGAACACGGCAACAAACTGCGTTTTTGTGTGAAAGGTGCGTTACAAATCAGATGTATTTTTTATTATTCCAAGTTAAAGCTGCCAAGTCAGAGTTTTAGAAAGCCTACTTTAAACAGACTTTGAGAACTGGCTACCTTTGATCCAAGGAAATACAGGCAATGCCTTGCTGACCACAGATGCCATCCATTTGGCTGTCCTCTGGCAGAAATCTTTCACAACTCTCAAAGTCTGCCAACCCACAGAGATCTGCCTCCTTCCATTCTCCACTCCATCACTTTGAACGCGATCCTTCGAGGCCCGATTCAAAAACGGGCACTGGTCAGTAGTCTGGGTTTTGGTCCACCACAATCAAACACAATCCCTCTCCTGCTGGTGTTTTGCCCCAGTGGCAGACAGGAACAGGAAAAGAGAGACAAAATGTTAAAATGTTAAAAATGAAATGTGGAAAAAAAAGATTCATCCGCTCGCTCCAAGCCAAGATTTCCTGTTCAGTCGCTCAAGAACACATCTTAGAGCTGGAAGTTTCTGCACATGCAAATTCTTTGGGTTGTTTTCTTTTATGAACCGTGCGCCTTCCCCCCGCTCACGATGGAAGAAAATCCATGTCGTGTTTTCACAGTGCTGCGCTTACATTTTTTTTTTTTCTTTTAGGTCAGACATCTCTTTAAAATTCTTGGGAATATCCTTAACTGACAGATGTGACAGATGTGACAGATGTGACAGATGTTAAGACGAGGGACTGCGATTTGGAAAAGCTACAGATTTGGGATTTTTTTTGGCAGAACACCCCGATCACTCAAAATATGTCAAAAGAGCTCTTTAAGACTTAAAACACCACAAATAGCAGTTGTTAAACTGACATCAACCAATTAAGCATTTCACATGTGATCCAATTATGAGAGAACACTCCTTATTCACAGAAAAAAACATAAATAATCAAATTAGGATGCTGCAGATTAGAGCTTCAAACCCATTCTGCTCGGATGCATACGAGCTGATGGCCGTTCATCACAGCCGGGGTTGCTGCACACTTTTTAAAATCAAATTTAAGACTTTTGAAATAACACCTGCATGATCCAATAATGTACGCCATTTCATCTCTGCCACAAGCGAATGCCCTCTACATGTTCTGAGTCAAGCGCTCCAAAGACTTCAGCCCTCATCGTAGCAGTTAGTGAAAAATTTGGTTAAACAGAGCCAGTTATCAGTCTGTGGTCCAGCAAGAGCTCCACTGGTACGATGTTACAGAGAGTCCAACTTTCAGCCCATCACTCTGTGTTAACTTCTGCCTGTCGATCGGAAGATTTTCATAGAAGAATTTTGCACGGCTTCACTAAACGTTATTGTGAGAACTATATAAACCACAGTACAGTTAATGACTCCACAGCGCTGTATTTTGTGAGAAACGGCGCTATATTCAATACTAGGTCTCATAAATAAACAAAGATGAGGCTGATCTGCCTTTTCATGCAGTGCATCTGACGCTGTAAGAGAACCCTGGAACCAGACGTAATAGGAAACTGTAATGCCGGTACATTCCATACTGCCATGTGCAGTTTAATTTGCTGTTGAAATGCGTGCTATTGCATCCATCAACACGCATATTCATCAGGTCTGTTTATACATTTTGGGTGGTGCGGCGCAGCAGATGAGGAAATGGTAAGAAGTCTGCTTAACAGCATTTTTCTTTTTCTTTTTTTTTTACCTCAAAGCATTCTCCGGCAGTGCCCCAGTCAGCTCTGATTTCCTCGGTTTTGCCTGCACCAGGTTCAGCTCCAATGCGTTTAAGGCGTGCTGGTCTTACGTCTGTGGCATCTGTTGAGGAATGTGATGAATGCTGTCTGTACCATTCTGACAGCGCTATACTCGCATGATTTAAGCCCAGACGATCTGCTCCACCCTGATGCCTGGGACTGAGGCTGATGTTTATACTTAGATGGTCTGAAATGGTACTTTCTGTGTTCCTTTTCAGCTGCTGGTACTTCAAACGTTTAAAACGTCTAACGCGTTCACAGTATCGGCTTTGCAGTTGAGTTTAAACAGCAAAAAAAAGTGCATATGCACTTAGCTAGGAAAAACAACAATGCCGGAGCTTCCACGGTGAGGCGCACACACCTGAGTGATGTGCACCTCTTCTCACACGAGAAGTCAACCATGCTGCTGCTATTACAGGTGCAACACACACACACAAATTTCCAAGCCTGGCTACGTATAGAGTATGAAAGAATCTGCTTTAGGTGAAGGTGTTGCATTAGCGTCTCTTAATTACTGGCATGCCCCAAAACCATTTTTGCAAACACAGAAAGGAGCTGAGGACTCTGTTTTCACCATTCTCGTGCACATATATCTGTTTCTGTTGTCAGATGAGCTTGCATGAGTCATATAAGCATGAAATAGTAAAACATCTGTGAAGTAACGCCACCCGTTGAAGCTAATGTAAAGCAGCCTCTCTTTCCAAACCACTTTCTCTTCACAGCTGATTTTATAACAAAGAAGTCATCCGACAAAAATCACTGCTCACATTATTAAAGTCTTGGCAGTGCTGTCATTTTGGCTCCATTCACTTGTTAAGTGACCGCTCGGAGAGAGCGTTCGAAGCCATATGTCGTTAAAGCTTCTTGTTAGCAGATATGAAGACCGTTCACAGTCATCAGGCCTTTAGAGAACTGCACCGTCTTTTATGGAGGTTGAATCCGTGTGTAATCTTTTTAGTAAATGGTCACGAATAACCAGGAAATGCAAAGATTTCTGCCAAATTCTGCAACACAGACTCGCCGCAGTCTTGACTTCATCTGCTGCCTCACGCGGTCGCCCCCCGAGCGCTCCTCCGAGCCTGGAAAAAACCTGCTGTCGTGCCACAAGCACCTCTTTTATGTTTCATGATCTGAATGCAGATTGGAGATAAGGCCGTTTGTTTGCATGTACAGTTGTGATATTTTTAAACTGTAATAATTATTTCTACAAAGCTGTCAATCTTCTATTGCAAGTTTCACAGTATTTTGCACAAGTGCCCCATTGCTATGGCAAGGATAATGAAAAGTTGGTTATATAGTTACATGATATGGTTTGATTTGATTGTCATTTCCTCTTCTAATCACTAGATTGTAATGCTTTGCAGTGATGTGACATCTAACAGAACTCGAGTCTCAAGACTTACAGCTGCAGAAGGTTCCCACCTCTTTGCATCAAAATTTATTGAAAAACCACAATTAATAACATTAGCACATTTTAAAGGCTCCATCACAGAAAAAGGAGACAGTATAGGCATGAGAAACACAAACAGAGCCATTAAAAAAAAAGTAAAGTTCCTGTTTAAAAGATAAAGCTGTCATAGGGTGAGAGGCGGGGTACTCCCTGGACAGGCCGCCAGTCTGTCACAGGCTAACACACAGAGACAGACAACCATTCGCACTCACACTTACACTTACACCTATGGGCACTTTAGAATCACCACCCCACTAACTGCATGTTTTTGGACTGTGGGAGGCAGCTCGAGTACCTGGAGAGAACCCATGCAAACCAAACTCCAAAGAAAGGCCCTGGCCAGATGATGGATAACCCCTGAACCACCATGCTGCCCTGGAAAAAGTTCAATAAAATTCAATAAAATGAGCTTTAGTAGTGCCATCTATAATCCAGGAACTAACACCTTCTGCTACAAGAAGACAGACAAACAAGCAAGCCATTAAACAACTGCTGTTAAAGGGTAGTGACTGAAAGAAGCCAGAATAAGTGTCCTCTTTAAGGTGGCTGCTCAGCCTGAGCGACAGGGTGAGGAGCTCAGAAGCCTGAAAGGAGCTTCTGCCCCTTCGCTTTGAAAGGAGCTAGCTGAGGTGTTTTGGGCACCTGGGGGCCCTCTTTTGGAGGTTTTCCAAACCAGGACTCAGACCTCACTACAGGGATTTTTTCCCCATCTAGCATTGGGGATCTTGAGGGGAAAGATGTCTTTAATATCCAACACACTGTATAGTTCAGCTGTGACTTTCAAGCAAATGTCTCTGTATTAAAATGTCACAGTTCTGGGAACTTAATATCTATGAATAAATCATGCACGCATTATAGCTCCAATTGAGAGTTTCTGTCAAGTTAATCAGACCACAAAAAAAAAAACGCTATTGTAAGGAAATGAGACGTGAAGAAAAACTGATGGCTGTGGAAAAAAAGAAAACAGTTCAGTCAAAAATGAGAATTCAGCTCTGGTTCCTGGACTCTGCTGATTTTTATGCATGACTTGGATTTATAATTAAAACGGGCAGAAAAAGAACAGTATCAAAAGCAATATTAAGTTGTAGGCGGCTGTTGTGGCTTTCTGACATGCAAGTATTGCGCAAAAAGCTGCTTTAAGACCAACATGACATCTTTCCAGAATGCAGTTAATCAAGAAACCAAGTCACCACTGGCTGTCACAGAGCAGCACTTAGAGTTTGGGGAATGCGCTTTTCAGTTCAACCACAATGAGCTGACTGCATCGGACCATTTTCTTGTTTTTCTTTCTTATAATTTTAAGTTTTGGGGGATCTAATGTTGGCTGGTTGCAACTGGTTAAACTTATCAGATTAGTCAGTTAATCAAGTGGATCTCTGAGGGTTCGTCACCCGGGCTGCAGTTGCCCTTATGAAGGCTTTATGGGCAAAAACACCCTATTTTGGGCCTAGCTCCTTACCAGAGGACCCTATGTCCCACGCCACAGTCCAGCTCTCATTCCAGCTATTTGTTTTTTTCTGACTTATATCTAAAGTTCAAAAAAATCTCAAGTAAAGAGTGGCTATTATGTGTAAATGACAAAAGTAATTTACTGTATGAATCTACAATCTGCACGCTGTGGAGTCGCAGTGAAAAACATGGTAGACAGGTAACCCTGAGGGCTCTCTGCAAGCTGGGTCTGTGTAGATGGCACAACAACAAGCCCACACTTCAGACAAAGGCAGCTCAGCCTCCGTGATACACTGTTACTCTAAACACGCCATTTTCATATGCATAATCACAACAAAGCAAGGCCAGAAAAACAATACAGACAGACAGACAGACAAGGTGTATGCGACTCACTGTTTGAAGGCTTTCCCCGCGAGCTGAATGGTTATTATCCATGCCAGGACGTTTCTGTGGTAATAAATCATGTACACTTATCACCAAAACAACAGATTTTCAGCTAAAATGCTAAATTTCTGTAATTTCTTTACCTCCAGGCTACACAATGGCTAGTGTCTTTTTGGGGACTGTTTATAATTTTGCAGCTACATGATCTGAACACACCTGCTTGTTGTGTTTTATTAAAGAATGGCAGCGCTTTTTTCTTCCTCGTAAAACTTGATTGGTTTAAGCGCTGGGACAGCTGACCTATCCCCGCTCCTCTCGCTGACGTTCTTGTTCCTCTACCAACCAGTTGATAATTGGACTCTACACAAGGGGTAGCCTGGACCATGTGTGTCGCCCGCAAGACAAAATTGATTTTAATACTGAACCTGTCCCCTGCGACAGAACATACTTCAAAGGTGTCGCCGTTCGCCGACTTCCGCCGACAAATACCGTAATACCCCTATATAGCTGCGAAGTGCAGTCTCCGAGCTTTCAGGAACTGTTTGAATTTTTCCAATAGGACAAACGGTCGCGGAGTTACGGTAAAAAGTCAGCTGATCAAAGTTCATTTGATCAGCCGACTCCCCGCTGATACGCTAAGTCTTAAACAGCTGATCGCCGCTGGTAAGGGCAGGGAACCAGCGCTTCAGCAGCGATCGCCCAGCCTTAAAGAGTTAACAGAAAGAAATACTGTTGCATTTTAAAGACATTTTTATCATTTATCATTAATATTGTGAGTAATGAATAACACTAACACGATCAATCTCTTCAGATATGTTTTTATTATTAATATTGCAATTAATTAAGGTGAACTGTGTAACTTTGTTACTCTGTAAGTTTTGCATCAAACAAGTAGCTCCTCGTATTACTCGGTACCCTTGAAGTAGCTCTCAGTGTCAAAAAGGTTGGTGACCCCTGCTCTACACAAATGTTTACAAAAATCCATCCATCCATCCATCCATCCATCCATCATCTTCTGTTTATCCAAATATGAAATTTGAAAAAATAATTTTAGTAGAAGCCCAACTGCGCTTCATAATGAGTTACAGTATAATCCCCCAAAAACTAAATTTTTTGCTTACACAAAGATATAGATAAATACATTTACACTATGGTAGAAATGTAACATTGCAACAAAGATAAAATGAGGTTTATGGCACAGCTCCCATAAATTAACAGCACCGCTCATTTCAAAACCAATTTTTTATGGTTAATCCACCAGTATGTGCAAAACAGATGTATATATCTGAACGTGCATCATTTTTACTCTAGTCAAACCAGAGGGAAAATGGGATGGCGGTCGAGTTCCCATACTGCACAGAGACGTCTTTCGATTACAAGGCAATTGCACAGGTCGCCTGGTAGGAAGCAACCTGCCTCCAATCAAGTACAGTCGGACTGAGACTGATTACAGTCACTCTCAGACAGACTGGCAAAGGTTTGCAAATCATTTCTAATTTATGCAGACAGATTGCCAACAGGTTGCAATCAATCAGAGTCAGTCTGAGTGCAACTCATCTGTGATGAATCTCTTTGCAGTATGGGAACTCGACTTAACTGGTTGGCAACTGGTTGTGTTCTGGTTACATTCGTATACAAGAAGCAGTCTGAGAGCGCATTGTTTAATGGGTTGTTGGTATTAAATGAATACCAGTTATTTCTGGTTATAACTGGTATTCATTTAATACCAGAAACGACACCAGAAACCAGAACGCTAGCACTTTGGTGTCTTTGGTGCCTTGCTGTTTAACCGTTATCTTAACTTTACCCTAATTTGATCTATTTTTTGTTTTGCTCTGTGTTTGAATTTACCTTCTGGATTTCCTGTTTTTGCTCATCACAAATTTGTGTTTGGACTTGAGGAGAAATTAGGAGCATCTGGTGCAAGCCTACCTCGAATATTCACACACTCACAAGAATGAATGGGAAAAGGGAAAAGATCGTGGTTACAGTGTTTTTCTTTTCTTTAATGGAGCTCCATTATCATGTGCTACACAAATGTTCTGGCCAGAGTAGTGACCAATATATTTATGACTATGCAGCGTAATATCTGGCTCCCCAAGGAGTGTTTACAAAAGGCAGGAAATTACATGAGTTTGGAGCTTGTGTGGTTTCCCACGCTGACTGGGTGGCAGTGATAAAAGGAAGGATGTCCAATGGGAGCCCTGGATGTAATCTTAATTACTGAGAGGTCTTAATAATTAATGTGCAAAATTACTCCAGGTAAATTCATACTCGGACTACACTTGCATACATTTCTTTCAGGTTTCCTCTGAGGTCTGTTTCAGTTGGGCTAAAAGTGTTTTAGAGTCAGACTTATGATTCATTTAGTTCTGTATGAACTGAGAATCACCAGTGTATTTCATCACCATTATTATTCTTGAGAGAGTTGGAGCTGCGCTGCTCTTTGTAATTTTCTTTATTGGGAAAATCCATCACAAACTCATTTAAGGATCTCTTAAGGCAAACCCATGTTTCAGAATAAAAAGAAGGTTTCCTCTGGACAACATGACAAATTAATGACGTGTCTGCAGTTACTTTCATCTCCACTGGCAGTGCTGTGAATATTTCATCCCCTCGGGAAGCTCTTGAAATACACTGGCAGGGCTAGCTTATAGGACAGCTCTGCCTCTTTTTCAGTTCTGGTTGGCATCCACTACAGACAACTTGGCCAGGGGCTTGAGAAGCCAGTCCAAAAGGCCCCTGCCATGTTTACTGTTCTGTACAAGCCTCGGCACGGCACAGCATGGGTGGCCCTGCTATGCAGTTGCCTTGAGTCTCAGTGAAAATGCGGCGGTATTATGGAAACGCCGCACCCGTCTGGCTCCGGTTTTACCAAGCACGTAACAAGTCAGTCCTTATGCTTAACATGAACTATATGATTACTGCTCAGTGGAGGTTTGCTTGTGTTCCCTTACATGGATGTGGGTGTACTTAAAGTGCTTGTGCATAAATACAATCATATCTGACAAATAGCATCAGTAAAAAGTTGCATTGCTTTGGAATCTTTGACACACTCCTATCCAATATTTGCAGCGACCACAAAAACAGATTTTCTACCCTCGATATGCCGAACTCAGGTTTCAGGTCTGTATCAGTGTCATAGACTATATACAACAGAAAGATGTGGCTACCATAAAATAACCAATTTAGAGACCAGTCAGCAACCATCTGGCATCCATCTGTCACTAGGGAAAAGTGCGCATCCTGTGGTTGGCGAGTGGTTGGTAGAAGTTGCCAATCAGTGACCACCTGGCAGCCATTGGTCGCTAGGGAAAAGTGTGTATTCCGCAACAGGTTGGCAAGTAGTTGCTGGCAGTCGCTACTGCAAAATTGGTTGCAAAGAGGTATTACAGTGTTGACTGAAAACCTCTTCGTGACTGTTTTGGTTGCTAGCATGGAAAATACTGACTGCAAACTACTCACCAAGTGGTAGTGAGACTGTGGAAAGTGAGTGCAAGCTGTACACAGAGACCGTTCACCTTCAAAGTAAAGGTATGCCTTTCGAAATGTGTAGGTTGCAGTACTAACTTTTACTCTCAAGGACAAGGTCGCTATTTCCAGTTTCACTACAGCTCGGAGAGTAAAACATGGCGAGCGTTTACAGAGCGGTCGACACTTTCCACGCAAACTGTAGGTGACCATAACAATGTGCTGCCGACCGAAGCGATCACAAAGAGGTCTTTGGTACAGCACCCTTTGGTTATCGATTTCACCTGGCCACAGCCAGCAACTTCCAGCACCCAGTTGGTTGGGCGATTGACATTTTTCCTTGAAAACAGGAGTTGCCACAGGGTCACCGACCAGTCCAGGCCTGTGTGATCGAGGCCTCACTGTGAAAACAAAGGATGTTGCTTATCTCAAGCACACCTTGCTTTATCATGTTGTATAAGACCTGAAACTAATGATTAGAACCTTAAACTCAGTGTTTATTGAGGTCATAGATTAAATGAGTAGAAGGGTCTGTACTGAAGTCATTTTTTATTCTATACCTACTGATTAAATGCAGGTTTAAAGCACTTGTGCACTGGCTTCAGTTAGGTTCCTGTCAGTCTGTGGTACTCATCACAGTGTGCCAGGTGTGTGTGTGCATGTGGGTACAGATCTGGCTGCAAAGGCGAAATTTCCCACATATTTTATACTGTAGACGGCTACAGGGAGATGGACCCTATCCCACTTGGGAGAGGTGGGACACGTACTTGGTCGGTAGCAGGTCGGTAGTCCATCGCAGGGCTAGGACAAGGAACCAGGCACGCATCACTCACACATTCATACCTTTATGGCCAATTTAGAAACATTAATTAGCCTAAAATGCATGTCTCCAAATTTGACCAGCAGTTTAGAACGCAGAACCTTCTTGACACAATGCTAGCCGTTGCATCACTGGACCGCCCTGTCTTAACCTGATACATTGTAGCTATATACACCAGAACTCATCAACCTCTTACATAAAGGTCAGACACCCAAGAAGACCTAATTATTATGCAACTGCTCTACAATTAAAGCTGCTTGCCCTTCAGTGGCCTTAACAGCGCCTCAACAAAACAATGTGTCCTATAGTCTTTGTTTGGTGTTCCTATCATCATGCATTTTGCATGCGTGCCCAAGGAAGTGTTTGCATTATAAATGTGACATGCTAGCCAACAGTGACGCACAGCGTAGCATATGGTGCACGTCCAGTGTTAATAGTGCATTCCACATGGACCTCAGACCTCACTCACAGCACTTCTGCAAATAGCTGGCAGTCATTCCTGTGCTCTACTTAGGCTGGACTGTCATGTACCTCAGGTCAGCTCAGGTAATCGGCCCGAGAGGCCACCGAAAAGCTTCCCTGTGTTTTATCACTTCAGCTTTTCTGGAACTCTCTGATCTTGCACCACGCAGGTGTTTTCCAAACTGTGGTCCAGGGCCAAAGTGGGATAACCCGAATTTCAGTGTTACAACATGTGACTGAAAAATCACAAATGCGCACACATGCTCTCGGAACAGTTTAAAATGGCCAGTGCTCCGACAGGCATTCGAGGGCCAGGATGACTCACAGACGTTTCATCTGTTGCAAGTGTCCACTGCCGCACCGAATCCAGCGGCTTGCAAAATATGACCAACTGCTGAGCTGCTCCCTCATCCACTCTGCCCTGTTTTTACAAGGGCCCGAAGCTTTCTCTGACTCAAGCCCATCCTGTGACGGGTCACGGGTTAGTGTAATTCAGCGTGTGCGTTCAGATGGTAGTCATTCAATTTTCCCCTTCCTTTCATGTACTTTTCTGTATGTGTGGCACTTGCCGTTACTGCCATTTTCCGAGATAACAACTGTCAAACAAGACTAATTGAATTGGGAGTGGAGGGGCAGGGGTGTGTGCATGCTGCTGGGGAGAAGGAACGACTGAAATGATTAATGGCGCAGTAATGGAAAAGTACGTTCCTACGGAGCCAAGAATGTTTAATGAACTGAAGCTGAACAAAAAGGGAAAGTGAAGTTGGAACTTTAGGAAAAATTAGGAAAACAAACAGAGGATGAAAAATGAGTTTTCCCGGGACAAAACAAAAAGAACGGGGGGATAGTGCCACTGCAGAGCACTTGAAATGGGTGATAACTGTGGGGTTTATGAGTGAGGACTTAATATTTCAACATTTTCATAAATATACTTATTTGCTTTCTTGCTTTGCCAAGAGTGAGATGAGAAGCCTGAAGCCACTGTAACGTGAGAGGCTGCTAGCCTAGCACAAATACTGGAAGAGAAGAAACAGCTAGCCTGTCACGTTTTCCACAGCGAGAGCAGGAAGGAGGTGCAGATACAACCAGACAGGAAGGAACAGTTTAGGTGGTTTATTTAAAAGGTGGAGTAGATGCTCAAAGACAGGTTGGCAGACAGGCAGACACGCAGGAGACAGAAAATGGAAACAATCATAAATCAGACAACAAAGCAGAGCAAAATGTCGGCGCCAAGACGGCAAGAGGGTACGTGAGCGAGAACAATGGAAAGATGGCGGATTCTGCTGGATTGGGAACAGGTGCACTGGCCGTGAACGTCATGTGACTGAAACCAGAAAGAGAAGACGTAGTAGGTGGACGTGGCTTGACGTGATGCCAGTATGAAACACTCCTGAGATGCCATGAGGTCAAGAAAAGATGTGAAGGAAATGTCACAAGAACTGTGGTGCTCTGGGAATCCAAGGCTGCTCAGCGACTTCAAAACACATGCCAATACGCTCCATAATCCTCCTTTCTCACACCGAGACTAACATTTACAAAATGGACTTAGTATTTTTATCAGTGTGACCCAAATGTCAGAGCAGAGGGCCGCTTCCCATTGACTTCTATAGGACTGGAAGCATTTTTGCAGCCCTCTGGTGAACATTAAAAAGAACACAGGTTTAGGGCGTAGGCTTCATTTCTCAGACGCAGAAGCTCCGACCATCTTTTATACCGTCCATGAATCTTCCAAACATGCACTATAAAAACACATCTTGGATACTTTGCCCCATCCGTTCTCACCGTGTTGCTTCACGCAGGCCGTATCAACCTGAATTCCCTTTTTCGCTCTGCTCTTTCTCTTTTCATCGCTGATAAGGCTCCGATAATGTCTTCACCAACTCCCTAAATTCCTCCACTCCATGCGTTTGGTGCACCCTCACATTCTCCGTAAAATTAAAAGCTCCGTATCTTAAACCTTTGAACCTGCACTCTTCCAGTGGTTCCAAAAACGCGCACCAGCAGATACTCAGTTACCGAAACAAGCCATAGAAATCACAGGTTTGATAAGTTTGTTGCCTTTTCATTTCAATGTGTTGACTGGCGGAATCTGTCAAGGTGTCCCTGCTTAGAAAATAAATCCATCACTGCATCCCTCCGTCCATGGGCGTGTGCAAACATTGTGACTGAGCAGAGGATGATGGATCTGTCTCGGAAATCATGCTTTTGCCTACACTGAATACGGCGGGACACGGTTATTGATTCCCACACGATCCAAAGCTTCAAGGACAGGGAAAAATCCCGGGCGAGAATCAAAATCGGTGCTGCCTGCATGTTATCATTACGCTGAAATTATGGTCATTATAAGACATATTGAATAATATTGACTCTCTGTCATGTGGTCACGTTGAAGGCTAAACAGATGCGAGAAGGGAGTCTGGAAAATTTGGAAAATAACTCTGCTTACATCAGCAGCACTGGGGAGTGCTGTTGGCTATAACAAGCTACTCCCATGCACAGTTTGTTTACAGAGACGACACCCAGATCAGAGTCTCGCCTTCTCATTACATGAACTATGCAGCGGGGGAAAATGTCACGAGTTGTGTTCAATCTGCTGAGTCTGACAAGGCAGCAAAGATCAGAGTGACAGAGAGTAATAAATGCTGAACTTCACTGCGTGCGGATATTAATATTAATAGCAGTCATCGCACAAACAACCGAGTGCCCTGTGTTTGTATAACATCTTTGCATATGGACACAAAATAATTAATTCACTCCAAATTTTAAGAGAATATTCAAGAGCATGAATGTTTTTTTAATTAATTTTTTAAAAATTTTTTAGGCTTTAGATAAGGAAAAATAACAACCTGTAATGCGTTTATTAAAGTTTCTGGCAGATGTAAGAAAGAGAAATGAATTCATATTTCCCTGAGACCAGAAATTATTCTTTGGGTCCTCCCAGTTTAGTTGATGGACTCTCAAGGTCAATAAAAAAGCTTCTGGAAAGTCTCAAAGATTTTTTGCACTCAGTTATTCAAAAAAAAAAAATTGTAATCCAGAGGCATTTGGATATGATGCATTATACTCAAAATGTGTTGTTTACTTATGTTTTCATTTTGATTTTTGCATTTTTTTTTCTCGTCATTTTAATCTTACTTTAATTTTATTGAGACTGAGTCGGATCATTTATGACTGTATTCTTTTAATTGTGAACATATTTCCTTCAATGAATTTGTCAGTCTACTTGTTTCAAACTTTTCATAGATTTTTTATATCAACTGCCCCACTGGTGTAGCTAGGATAATGCAAAGTTGTAGGAGAAATTTAAAAATATCTTTTTTTTTTTTTTTTACATAATGGGTTCCATTCATCCATCTATTTCTGCTCGGTTCTGGTTCTGGGGCAGCAGTCAAAGCAAAGACCTCCATGTCCAGTGTGTCCTGGGTGTGATCCTGGGTCTCCTCCCAGGTTACCTCACCTAGGATCCAGGATGCATCTTAGTCAGATGCCTGAACCACCTCATCTTGCTCCTTCTCTATGCGGAAGACATCAGCTCCTCACCCTATCTTTAAGGCAGAGTCCAGACACCCGTCAGAGAAAACAAATTTCATGCGCTTGTATCCGCGATCTTATTGTTTTGGTGGCTAACCGCGTTACAGGCTTTGTATTTTAATTGCAAGTTATTTAAATTTTCCACTTCAAAACGCTACATTGTAAAGTTTGGCTGCGAACCACGGCTAACAGACGTAGAGGAGCAAGATTTACTGCTGCAGAAGCCTTACTGTGACAATGTAATAAAATAACAATGTAAACAGCAGAACTGACTGAGATGTGTGAGGATCGGCTAATGAAGATCACATGTCTGAGACGGTGATTAATTCTGCAACACAATCTCTCCGTGAGCTTCCTCCCAAGGAGGTGATTAGGATGTGCGTGAAAGGGGAGCAGACAGAGGCGAGGCATGTGGACGAACCCGAGGCCAAGAATGCCACCAGCGGACTAACCGCACGAAGAGCCTGCAGGAAAGAGTGGACCAGCTAATCATTGGGATTGGATACACAGGCAAAAATGAAACAACACGGGAAAGAAATGGCTGAAAGCCAAATTTAAGGAACACTTTGAAAACACATCAGATCTCAATGGGGAAAAAGTCCATTTGCCAAAATTTCACTGCAGCAGCAGCCCTCACAGGTCCTTTACTTTAAATTCACCTTTGCAAAGATTTAGGGACAAACAGGCGGTGGAGTGAACCACTGTGAAGCGTATGAGGGGGAATCTGGACTGTAAACCTTAAAGTTTTCGTGAGCTTTCAGTGTATATTATCACATTGCTCAACATTATACAGTTAGACTAATAAAGATGCATTGAAGAGGACAACAATGTTCGTCCCAGAAAACGGAGATCAGCAGGAAAGCGTGAGAGAAGGGCCACAGGTCAGACTCTAGCCCGGCCTGTTTGGCTGGCGTACGGTTACCTGCTCACCAAGTGAGCCAAACCAGCACCCCGTCCTCCTGTGATTTCTGGTTGCATGGAAAGCGATTACACGCACGCACGCAGCGCTCTCACATCAGATTGCAGATTGTGTCTGCTGCCATAAATCAAACGGCAAAACAAAACAAATACAAACAAACTTAATCCAAAGGCCCACCTCAACAGCTGGCTTAATCCACCTGCAGTTAAAGAACATTCAAATCTTAAAATCAGATAAAGCTTGACAAGGTGCTGATCTGAGGCCAGCTTAACTGCACAATCATCTCCTAAATCACTCAGTTCTGAAAACTGCTTGATATCCCGGATATTACAAGAAATGCAGAGAGAAGAAGTGGCTAAACATGCGCTCCTAACAGGACGCGGGTTGACTGAGTAGGAATGTGACATTTTTATAAGGAGACCGTCTATCATTTTTATAGTATCATTAATAAAGTGTCTGGAAGGGGCTTTTAAGAGAGCATCTAGACGGAGAATCATCCTGAGACAGTTGAATATAAAATCTATGTGGAGGGATTCCAGGTCATTTTATCAGAGGGTAGTCCCTGGAGCAGCACACATTAGTTCATAACACTGTCTCATAATATGTCCCATTTATCATATACTATAAATATGATATAAAGCATAATATTGTACTGGTCAGAGAACATTGGATAATTGTATAAAAGTTATATTTGACTCTCTGCTTTCAAAACACCAAGCACAAATTTATTAAAGTCATAAATCACTCTTTTTTTCCTCCTATCAGCGTATGAGCGTAATCTTCTTCCTGTCTGTGTGGAAGCTGGAGTTGGGTAGAACCTGGCAACAAGCCCAGCCCAGCACAGAGACTGGCAGCAGTGGGAAGCAGCCAACAGAGGAACACCTCAGTTAAATAATTATCATGTCATTGACTATTTGTGTGGTCCCTGAATGTAAGAAATGAAATTTTGTGGTTTTAGTTCCTGTAACTTGCTGTGACTAGCCCATTATGTGTCTTAACAACAGCTGGACGGAGCAAAATCCAGAGCCTAGTTCTCACAGAGACGTTGCCCGTGTCTGAACACAAACAACCTGAGAATGACATGACGCACAGTGTGTCCATATATTTTTGCCCCTGGAGTGTGAGGCTGGCTGTTTCCTGCTAAGACAGGCTAATCACCCCCCACCCCCCTTTACTATAAAAGAGGGTGCAAGGTTTTTAAGGTTTAAGGTTCTTAAATCTTTTAAACATTCTTCTTTTCTGTTAAGGCGTCACACACCCTGCTGTTGAACGAAAACCACTGGAACAGGTGTGCTGCATCGTGGTACTGAGACGTCAACTTGAGCAAGTGCTTGCGATTCCACCTGACGCTCCGTTTCCCAGAAGGAAGTCAGACACAAATATCGCAGAGAGAATCGGGACAGTTTTCAAAATCAAAGACCCTGTGCGGACTAAAAGCTCTGCTTCCGAGAACTCAACACTGCCAGGGTGCTTTAAAGCTGCGGGAAGCGTGGATCAAAACCCACGTCAGGGATGTCTCATCACAGACCTGCACCTGGTGTATTCCTAGGGTAACACCAGCAATGAAATCACCTGCTACGGTCACACTACACAACACCTTGGCTAGAGACAGCAACATGACTAAAATCAATGGACTTGTGATCTCATTGCTATAGTTCATCTTTAGTTTATCTCCAAACAAGCCCTGTCAGCTGGACAGTGATTGCTTGGAGACAGGTTGCCAAGCACCAGGTAATCTCCTCGCAATCAAAAGTGGTTGCCAGTGTTGCACGTTTAACCTCTGTGCAGCCAGCTTGCAATTGGTTACCAAATGCAAAAAAATAAATAAATAAATAAAAAAATCAATCAGTGCAACCACAGATTTTTCCTAGCGACAAACTCAGTCCTGCTGCAACATGCACCCCGGCAAGTTCAATGACTGCGGCCTGGTAATCTGCATTATCTAATGCAGTTCAGTGCATGTTATAAGATACATCAATGTCCAGCCACGTGTTGCATTCGACACAACTTGAACATACAAAGGGTAATTAATTACATCAGAGGAAATGGTATTACTTATATTAACAACACACCTTGCGGTGGCTGTGGCTCAGTGGGTCGAGCAGGTCACCTACCAATTGCAAGGTTGGCGGTCTGATTCCTGTCTGCTCCAGGATGCATGCGAAAGTGTTCTTGAGCACAATACCGAACCCCAAGTTGCTCTCCGACGCAAGCTTTGGAATACGATGTGTGTGAATGTTAGACAATAAAAGCACTTAGCTTAGTTACATATGGAAGTGCTTGTGTGAATGGGTAAACGTAAACGTGTTGTATGAGTGCTCAGTCTGAGTAGAAGAGTGCTAAGAACTTGACCATTTACCAAAATATAAATAGCTTTAAATGTTAAATTGCTTATTTGCTTTACATGTAAATTTAACATGTTTAGTTGTGTTAACTTTGATACATTGTACTAAGGTTCTAACATGTTTAGTAGTATTTACTAAAATTGATTAGCTCACATAAATAGGAAGAAATTTATATGAGTTAATCACTTTTAGTAAAGACTACTAAACATTTTTAATTTCATCTTTGTGTAAAAACTAGAATGGTTTAAGGCAACGGGTTTCCACGCAATTTTCTAGTAAACTCAACTAAGTTGGGTTCAGTTGTGCACATCCACAAAGAGCAGTAAACCTCAGAGCATCACTTAAGTAAAGAAGTTAAATCAGTGCTTGAGCTTTTCCCAGAGTATCTGTACTTCTGCTTAAGCATGAACTTTTGCCACCTCTGGTGTTGGCAGTAATTCAGTAGTAACTTTATTGTTGTGGATGAGATGGGCCTTTAAAGATGGTTCGTACAGGCATAGAAAAAAAATGTATAGGGAGAACACAAAGGAAACAGAGATTGAACCGGGCTAAATAAGAAAATCTCACACACCTGTTAAAAACATAACAACAATAAAATCTCACTTCACTGCCATTTTGGCTTCAGCACTTTGGCTTCCCGAAGTTTTGGATCACGTTCTGGGAGAGCTACCCCATCACAAGCCGCACAGCAGTCCAACTTTTTGAAAAATGGCCTTTTCTATTGATGGGACAAGTTCTGGAGCTGGCTGAGCTAATTGTTGTGACTTATCTGGCCTCGCAGCACACCAACCAGAATATTACAGTTAAAAAAAGCTGCAGGGGTTTGGCAGTCCCAAATACATCCCAACATTTGTTTTTATCACCCGTTCAGTCTCATGTGAAGCGTTGTCTCACAGCTACTTGGAAACTTGTAAAGAAATGTGATGAATGCTCCATTTTTCAAAGGTTGCTGTCAGTCTGAATTCGAACCAGAAAATCTTTTCCAAGTTTCACCGGGAAAAGAATGCTTTTGTCATTATATGCCGTCCTACGGATGACTAATATTTTAAGAGAAAAACCATGCAAAAAATGTATATCTCTATCACGTTCTGATGGAAGCGCATGTGTCTGTCAGACAAGAAGCATTGCTACATTAACAAAGACCTTTCAGCAAAACGCATCCTCAGTTTTTATTCTTCATGCTTAAAAACGTCTGCTACTCCCACAAACCTCCTTTTCCCTATACTCTGACCGCCATAGCTTTAATTATAAAAGAAAGCAGAGACCTTGGACGGGTTTTAAATCACAAAGCACATCACTTGAGTTTTTTAAGCAAGGCTTTCTGTCTAGGGTAAGTTTGTGCTATAGTGCACAATATATATCCTCCCTTATTTTCTCCTCTCTCTTTCCTCTTTCTCTATAATCACGGAGTGATGTTTTGACTGGCCAAATCCCCACCATTTCTCCCGAGGTTAGGGCACAGTCAATCTTAAAGGCTTGGACTGATCTTTTTTTAAAAGAACCTCTAGATCATGTTACCTCCACCCAACAGGCAGCTCCATTGATCCTGTCGTGCTCTTTGTGGCCTCCACCAAGTCTGCGCTGTTCATGTACACTTTGCTTCTCATGCCCCGCCTGCTATGGTGCCCTCTCTTTTAAGTAATATATTTAAGGTGGGTAATTAAGGCTTCTACTTCTCAGGGGTGTGAAAAGGTAAGGAGTCAAAAGTTATTGCCTAAGAAGTAAACCTAACGCGATAGAAGCACTAGCATTTATTCTTTGCTGGAAACATGTAATCATTTGAAAGAGGATAAGGCTGAAGTTGGCACATTAATAGAGCCACACCTTATCAGAACACAGTACCTAATTGAGACACTGGTGCCCAAGCAAACTTTCCCCACATGAAACAAAAAGCATGGAAAAAAACTCAGTTCTTCAATGAAGCTGACTTTAAAATTGGATTTGGTGTTTATCCATCAGGGTGGTGAACACACGGACGTACATTACTCAGTGTTTCCAACAATGTTAGCTATGTGCCGTACATTTCCCTCTCAATGCAACGCAGATCTGAGAAAATCACGCACTTGTACTGACCACAACTGGTGTTAATGATTGCGAAGTGATAACAGTCTCCACGTGGGGGGGGGGGGGGGGGGCCCCCAAA
>JAVDPK010002905.1:320276-338800 GCA_034780415.1 Cichlasoma orientale | reverse complement strand
ACATTTTAATGTACATTTAAAGCTGTTTAAATATAATTTTTGGTAATCTATTTATTAAAATACAACTAAAGAGGTGAGGGGGACTCAAATTGTGCTATTTTCATAGAATGCCTCCTCAACTGGCTCCTTTTGCTATGGAGGAGTAGTGGCTCTGCTCTGAGCCCCTCTTTATCTCCAAGGGAGATGCCAGCCACCCTTTGCAGGAAACTCGATTCCACTTGATTTTGGTCACTACCCAAAGCTTGTGACCACAGGTGAGGGTAGGGACATGGATAAATGGAAACAAGTCCAACTTAGTGATGGCAATATGGACCAAGCTTCCGATACAGTTGTGAGCCTTCCGGTCCCTGTACAACAGACCACACACCCCAGACAGCCCTACAACATCCAGTCACACCCCGCATCCCCAGATGCCGCTTCCTCTACAGGTGTCAGTGGGATCAAGGTGGTCCTTGAAGTATTTCTTTCACCGTCGACTGTATCCTCAGTTGAAGTCAGTGCTGCCCCACCTGCACTATACACGGTGAGTAAAGCACTGCTTTCCCCATCCTGAGTCACCTAATGGTTTGCCAGAATTGCTTTGAGATGGTCTGAAAGTCTTTTTCCATGGGAGCTGAAGATCTCATGGACTGGGGCCTCTGCCAGGTGCGCCAGGTCTGTTCAGCATCTTTGCCCAATACCTGATCTAACTCACCACCAGGTGGTGATCAGTGATCATCTGACAATGAATTATAATAGTCAAGCCTAGAAATTATAAATGCATGTACTAGTTTTTTTTTTTAGCATCATTCAGACAGGTGTCTACAGGCTTCATGGATAGATAAAGCTGGGCATCATCTGCATAGGAATGAAAATGTATGCAGTGGCTTTTTGTGATACTACCCAAGGGAAGCATGTATAGTGTAAATAGAATTGTCCTAGCACAGAACTCTGTAGAACTCCATAATTAACCTTAGTGTATGACGAACACTCCCAATTTAAATAAACAACAGTCTACTAGAGAGATATGGTTCAAACCACTGCAGCACAGTACCTTTAATACCTACGGCATGATCTAATCTCTGTAATAAAATATTATGGTCACCAGTATTGAGTGAGGTGCAACTTCAATTATCAGACTTCAGTTTCCCATCTACTCATTTTTGTTTCAGAGAAAGACACAGTGAGTCAAAGAATGAGCCCATTTATTAACCCTCATGTTAATCATCATCATCACCCTCTTCCTCGGCCACCGACAGTCTCGTGGCTCGGGTTCATACACAACTCTATCTGTCAATAGAATCTAATAGAAAAATCTGCAGGTTACAGTTAGGACATCTGTCCATTAGAAAAAAAAAACAACAGAAACCATAAAACCAAAAAGCTCCCTGTGCCCTCTTCAGGACCAGGATCAGGACTAGGAAAATCTATGCCAGAGCAAAGCGGGCGTCATGTCCGGTTCAGTTTCTAGGATGTCACAAGAACCAGACACCATGTCAGCGTCCACTCTTGCGTTAATAACTCTGGGGTGGGGTGGGGGTTAACCCCTTCACTATAGCTCCCCTGCCTTGGAGCTGCCACAGCAACAAGCTGTGGGACTTCAACACGCCTGTGATGACAACACTCAGCTCATCTGGTCCGATTACAGATGTGTTGAAAAGCAACAAAGGTGGCAGCATCCAGACGGAAACAGACAAGGAGAAGAGATAGAGACAGTTAGCCTAGCAGTCTTGAGAATATAACACATACTCAGCTTCGGTTAGACACGACATTTGAATTAAACAATATCATCTTTAACAAAGTACATTTTAACTGGAGAGCACCCGCCAGAGTGGAAATTTACACAAACCATATCATCACATCGACAAACTGAATATTCATAACAGATTTAAATAGACCCCTGAATAGGAGAACTCATTATTATCGTCATTATTATCATCTTCAGCATCATCATCATCATCACACATACAGGAAGCAGAAGCACTGATTCAATTCAACAACAACTAGATCTCCCTCAACAAGACAAACCTCTCTGTGGTCCGACACACACACAACGTTCAGAAAAATGCTCCGCTAGCACGCACACAATGCTGAGCTAACATACAAATCTGAGCCAATAGGCACACAGTTTTATTAAACACTCAGCTAACAAACAAACTTCTGCTAACAGGCACACAATGCTCAGCTACACGCTCAGCTACACACTCCGCTGGCATACTCACATTAACATGCACACAAAGTTTAGCTAAATGCTTCGGTAAAACATGTATTAAGTTCTTACTAAATGCTTAGATAATAATTTTCAGTTAACAAAGTTCCGCTTAAGGGCAAAAAAAATATTAAGCTAACAAACAATGCTAACACTCAACCAAAGTTTAACTAAACGCTCTGTTAATGTATATAAAGTTTTTACCAGATGCTTAGCTAATAACTTTCAGCTATCAAAGTTCTGCTAATGGGCAAAAAAAAAAATAAAATAAAATAAGTGTAGCTAACGTACAGACAGGCAAAAAACAAAACAAAACAAAAAAAAAAACATCAATGAATGTGAATTTATACACAAAACAATTTTATTGCTAGCTGCATGCTAATGCTAATCAGTAGATTCAAAATCTGGCTGGGTTTAAAAAAAAATACATTTACATCTGTGCAAGTATAAAATAGCAACACAACAATTGTGCATTTTTGTGAAGTGTAAACCAGCCCTAATATACACACACAACATACCCATGCTAAAACGCACCAGCTCACTAGTTTGTTTGGCTAACAAACATTAAGCTAATGTCGTATTTGCTAACACTGACAATTATTCATGCTAGCCATGTAGTTAAATGAGACAGATGGACTTCCAGCCTAGAAAAGCTGTTTATTTCCATTTGCTAACACGTCAAATTAGATTTAGTATTGACAGTGTGAGTGCTAATAATTTGATGTTCAGAAGTTCCTTATCGTACAGTCTCTAGTTTTCTAGCACATCTTTCCCCTAAACAGCCAACCGTTTTACAAAGTCTCCATCATCTGTCTCAGGCTTACTGTTGTCGGTCATTATTTACAGTCTGTACAACACATCATGAGTGCAGCATAAAACTATGTTAGGCTCCCACACAGTTATTACTATGTTCCCTGTATCTATACAGCACATAATGTAAATCTAGAACACATTTCCTAACCTTGATATTTGCTATATATGACTGCGAGCAACTGCTGGAACATTTGAAAGGGATTTTATATTCCCTGTATGGCTTTCAGTTAGACTGCCCGACATTTGAGGGAACTTATTAAATAAGCTTAATGCTTCCTGAGGTGGAAAGGCTTAGAGGTTAGCTTACCTTTAACACTAACAACATAGAAGCTTGGGAACCAAAGGACTTAGGGAACAAAGTTGGGAACATGACCCCGGGAACAAAGAAACCTGAGAACAACATTAGGAGTAAAGGACCAGAACTGGGGGACAAATTTGGGAACAACTTTGGGAATGCGTGACCTTAAGAATAAACAATCTTGGGAACTTAATATCCTGGGAACAACTTTGGGAACATGGTTTTGTACACCTACTACCAAATACACTGCTCAGTTAACACATTCATTCAACTAGCTAGCCTGTGTAACATGCGTGTATAAAAAAAAAAAAAAAATACCCCACAGCAGCTAACGTAGCGCTCAGACAGCTTTACCATTAACTTACATTCAGCTAACGGACTAACGAAGCACAGCTAACAGAAACAGTCGCACAGCTGAGGTAACGCACACTTTTGTTTAGCTAACACATAATCACTAACAGAATCGATAACTTCATTGATCAGCTCCTGAAATTCCCTCTACAAACAAATCAGAAAATAGAAATGCATACCTACGTTACAAGAACAATAAAGTTTCACTCTAAGAAAATAGTCACTTCCCCCCTTTTGGTAATAAAAGTGGAGGCGGGAAAACGTGGCGTCGACTGGAGGTTAAATTGTGTAAGAACACAAAGTGTTTGACCACAGAGAGATCTGGCTTTAGACAACGCAATATTAATCGCTATTTATTCATCATTACATCATAAAAACCTAAAGAAATCACTATAAGGATACAGGAATAAGAACTATCATCAAACCAAAAGAAAACAACGCGTCATTGCACCTCCAAGATGGCGACTAAACAGGTAAAATTAGAAGAAACAGACCCAGCGAGCACGGATTTAGTACAAAAACAATCTGACGGTAAAACTTTACATTTCCATCTGACGCTATTAAAATATTTTTATGCCAAAATAAAAAAAAAAAAAAACTGAGTCAACACACACAATCTGACGCATGCTTTAAAACATTATCATAAACAAAATAATAATATCTGATTTTCATACTCAAGACTGCTAAGCCTTATACCGTTTTCTTATCAGAAAATAAAACTAGACAAAATATAGATTATACTGGATTTTGTTCAAAGCCACACAGATACATCTTGAAACTCAAGTCTGATAAAAAATAAAAACGAAGAAAAACCAGGTCTACACCGCGGAGAGACCGGAGGCTAGTCCAAAAAAATCTGCCTGACAAAATATCGACTTTGTAAGGTTAAAAAAAAACAAAAAAAAAAAAAACAGAAAGAAAAGAGTTCATGATTTTTCAGTTAATCCTTAGTTTTTCTCTACAAAAAGAAGGAGGAAGCGGCAGAGCGTTGCTAGGAAACCCCGATTCGGATGCCATCGACGACCATCCGAGGCCTTCGCTGGTGAGGGAGGAGCCTCTAGTGATCCTGAGGAAACAGTTAATGACATCGCTGTTTAGAGTACTGGACCAGTGGGAGGTGTGGAGTGCTGTGAAGCAGAAGCCTTGTGTTACCTGTATCTGGGTGGGATTCCACAGGTAGGGCTGCTGCTGTCTGTAGTATTCTGCTAATGCTGCAGTGTATTCTGGCACTGAACTCTGCTGAGACGACTGACCTACACACACACAGACACACAAATCATTTCAAAACTTCTCAAGGTCACTTGTTCATCTCAAACAGTACATATATGAAACACTGGGTGCAGTGACTGTGACGTCACCCTCCGGTTTCTGGCCTCTGCAGCGTGATCTCTCAGGCTCATATCGGCACGTGGGACACGTGGCTGCTCAAAAGCAACTGGAGCAGACGAAAGGTCTCCTTTTACCAACATCTGCCAACATCTACCAGGGCTCAAAAATGCTAGAAAAGTAAGAAGCACTAAATTTGGACGCCTACATACTTGGAGGGCCTGAAACTCACTATAAAGGTAAAATTTGGCATGCCTTCATTAAATATATTAAAACTATTATAGAAATGAATCAGCTGACACTGATGGGCCCAGAGGATTTATTATTTATTTTTTTAAATATAATGTTCAATGACCAACAAACATATCTTACTCTGTTTCTTGTAGTAGTCCTCCCAGGCCTTACTGTAGTCCGTCATCAAGCTCTGAGGCTGGTTCTGCTGACCTACACACACACACACACACACACACAGTTCAGAGCTCGGGTACACAATCACCACATTTTCATATTTGAAAGGTCTTTCTGTTACACGTAGGTGTGCGTGTGTGTGTGTGTGTGCGCGCGCACTTGCCTAGCTTCTTATAGTACTGCTCCCATGCTTTAGAGTAGTCCATCTGTCCTGTCTGAGCCATACTGTGACCTAAACACACACACACACGCACACACAGTCTTACCTGCTGGGCTCAACAAATGCAGTGTGTTTACAGTGTGCATCTGTCTAACAGTTAATGTGTTTGGACAAATTTTTGTGCAGTATGTAAAACAGACTTTAGCCTAAAAATTGAGACCCTCACGACTCCGGCTGCCTCAAACAGCCCAAGGACGCGTTACAATGTGAAGGACTCTGCGAATTTTACAGTAAAACCCACAGGAAGTGACATTTATGCTCAGAGTGCCTCGACGTTTGTCTGAAGTCCTTAAACTCACATTTTAGGTTTGAAGAATTAATTTTAGTAAGTTGTTTTTAGAAGCCTGAACAGCGTCATGTATAACAGCAACTGTGTGTGTTTACCTGGGTCTTGCTGTCCTGGGTTCTGCCAGCTGGTCTGGTAGGTGTTTCCCCAAACGCCGGTGAGGAAGGTCTGTCCGCTGCCACAGCTGCACAAAAACATGTGTTTAGCGCCACAGCTCAGCCAGTTACAGAATTTCAGACAGAAACAGAAACAATGCAGTTGCAGCGCATTCATCATCATCAGGATACTCCCAACACTGACACACTGGCATCTCACCAATCACGCTTTATATCAACCTCACACCAAAGCACCATGAGGCCGTTTGGTGTGAGGCTGCGAGCGATTAATGAGCACCGCATTTATTTAAGGACAGTTTACACCAACTTCAAAGCAGACTAAATAAGTTCATACTAACTAACCTGGGAGGGCCCACGGCACCCCAGCCCCCATTAAACACACCCCTGCAGTTGCCCCAAAGAACGAGAAAATGCTGCTACCCCTCTTACAGACACATTTCACTAAGCTGCTGGGCTCATGCGGAACATGTTGGAGGAGGAATCATTGTCTCAATGTTTAAGCATGGTGGAGGTTTGATAAAGGACACTGACTTTTTATCCACAAGTTTTCAAACCTGGTGACAGCCCACAGAATGAGTTCGATCTTAGCGTCAGATTTTAATCCTCTGATGAAGCTGTGGCTGCTCGTCACTCATTCAAAAGCTAACTCATTTTAAAATCTATAGTTCCGTGTTTAGTAAACGAACCATCGCCATCAGAGCGTGGAGGCTGCTCTGAAGGTGCTGCGGTGCAGCAGACACGCTCCTAAAACTATCCAACTCTTGTTTATTTAACAAACATGTGAAGCCTTTAATGAGGCTGGTTACCTGAAACTACCTGTTATGTGTCACATTTAGCTGCAGTAATGTTAGCAATGCCTTCAAACAGTCAGCAGCCAATCAGAGAGCTCAGCTTTGTTATTATTATAAGACTGAGTTCAGAATCACTTACGATTGAATAAATACAAAAGCAGCTCAGTTTGCCCAGACACTGATATTTTGATGTGATGTGTGTGGCACTGGTACAAACTGAACACCTGTCCATACGTGTGACTGGGTTTGTGTCAGACTCGTTCCGTCTTCATACGTGAGCCTGACTCTACTGAAAGGCACTGATTACTGATCTATCTGACCTTATGAATATGATGTGTGATGGCAGTGTGAGCTAAAATCTGAGGACAGTTGGAGTCTTACTTCTGGTGTGCAGCAGGACCCTGGGTGAAGGGACTGAAGCCGAAGCCTCCGTTACTCATAATACCCGAACCCTGAGGAAGGAGACAGAGCAGCAGGTCATCAGACTTTCAAACAATTTGTTTATTCCTGGATCTGTTTTTGTGAATTTAGACGTATCCCGTCACAGTTTGAGTCAGGAGTTTATCTACATAGGTGCGCTTGTTTGATGTACCCCGATCTTGTCGTCTATGAGCTGGCGAGCCAGGTCCATCTGCTGGGCGGTGCCTCTGATGGTGAAGACCCGAGTGTTGGGGTCGGTGGAGGGGGGAGGGTTCCTCTGCAGCTCCACGTGAGCTCCAGACTGCTGGTTAATACTCTTAATGGTTTCTCCACCTGCACATACACAGCAGGTATCATTTCATATGGCTGCTACTGATAAACAAACTGTTTTCTGGACCCGTTTAAGACATTTTAGAGCTGGTACCAACAGCCCGGCTGGCATAAGCTTTTTCACCTGTTCTTAATGAAAACTGAAACACAGAAACAGTACAAAAAAGCTAGGAGAGTAGAAAGAAGCAGGTAAAGATCATACTGTTTCAGCTTCACTAAATGCTGCAGAATAACTCAGAGGCTAACTTGGATTTGTTGCTCTCCCGCTGTTGAAGCCTGCGTTACTTTCTCTTCATGATGGAAGTCACAAAAATAAACTCCCTCCTCTTTCTCTGCATGTACGTTCAGAGCCAGGACCGGCTAGGTCAGGAGTGTCAAACACGTGGCCCGATCTGGCCCGCTGGGAGGCTTTAGAAAATGGATTGCTGGGTTTTTGTTAGTTTTACAGACTTCTTACCAACAAAGAGTTCACCCACAGATAAACCAGTGATTCCCACAGTGCAGGCTGCAGCCCCCTGCTGGGCTATGAACATACTGCAGGTGTGCAGGTTGCTTATAATTTAAGACATTTTGTAATTTAGAGGATTATGATTAAATATTTACATTGTTAAAAAGTACTTAAAAGTCTTAGATTTCAAACTGGGCTGTGACATTCCTAAGTTTGGCAATGGCTGGAATAAACCATTAAAAGACAGATAAATACTGAAGAAACGGAGTTATCTCTTTTACAGCAGGGCCACAGTGAAAACACAGACAATTTCTGCTTTTCATAACAGGACGAAGTCCTGAGCTGCCATGCTGTCATTTTTTAAAGCTGCTGCTAAGTTCCCTTTATTTCCAGCTGCAGCATTTCTCTAATGTGGAAAAACAGACGTGCTGCTGAAACTGCTTGTTTTTCTGAAGATGTCTCAGGTGTTCAGCACCAGTTTTATGAGTGGTCTATGAAATATGTACTTTAATGTATTAATCTTAATGGCTATGATTTTTACCTCATTTTTAAAGACTATCTTTGACAATTTAGAGTGGTTTCTTTCCCATTTCAGCTTCTTTAATGAGCCGAAGGGATCCTGAATGGCTATTACAGTTACAGTCTGGTCCCGGCACAGAGAGGTCAGGATTAGAGGGGTTAATAAAGCGAACAGCAGCAGCAGCAGGGTGAAGAGGGGAAACATTAACCAGCTGGCAGAGACAGGGAGGAGCTGGCCATGATGAAATGTGTTGACTCAGAGCTGCTCAGCTCAACCCGACCTGCTGCTGTTAGTCTGAAACTCCGATCCCACATGACCCCAACAAGAAGACGGGGACCGACTTCCACACCGACTGCAGCTCTTCGAGTCTGACGCTAAATGCAATCCAGATGATTACTCAGCAAAATCAGGGTTTAAATGCAGTCTGCACTGATCTGCATGTGTGCTCTGCTGATGCAGACAGCACCAATGTAACGTGGTTTTATGGGAGGTAGCCTTATTTAATTTAAACCTTAGAGGAAGTGAGTAGGTCTTACACGTCTGTAGTTAGTCCAGTTTAACCTTCCTGAACTTTGACCAATTCTTTTCATTTCCAGCTCTATATTTTCACTCTTGGATCCCACTAGGGCAGCTTTGCATGATTCACAGTTCAAAATAATCCTTCTTTATCTTATACTGGGCCTTGGTGCAGCCCCTCAGTTCATCCTCTGTTTATCCTCCTCCTTTAAATTTCTTCTAATTGGCTGCATTCACAAACGGAAGGTTTGAATAGCAGGTAGGTGGAGCCTTTCACAGAGATTCAAGAGTATGAAAAAGAGTGGTAAACATTATTTAGGGCAGTCTGCAGCCTGAACCTTTGGCTTACATTTCTCAGTGAGGTAAGATATTTGAATGCTGGTCGACTGGTTGCAGTGTACGATCATACTCCTCCATGTTAGATCAGGGTGTTATTGCTAAGTGATGCTACAAAAACGAGTCATGCAGACCGGTGAATATAGCTTTTATTTACCCAGAGTGGGTTTGCTCGTTTCACTTTAGTTTAGTTTTTTTTTAACTTATAATTTGGATCATAATTCAGAGGTTAATGGCACAAAACAGATTTCAGAGGTTCAGAGCAGATATTCCAATACAAACAGAACTTTCTGAAGACTCACTAAACCTAAGGACACTTCCTCTGCTGTATTTGTGATTTGTAAAACTAAACTAAAATGCTTAATCACACCTGGTTTTACTTCACTACAGTAACCCTGCTGCAGACCTTGATAGTATCAATTATCAAACCATTAAATGAGCTATAGAGGGTGACACAGTCATAGGTGCAGGGTTAGTTTTAACTAACAATATTCTGATCTAGCCTTTATTCTGGTTTTCACACGTACATGCATGTGTGAAATGAGTACAACATGGCTGCTCCTGAAGCTGCTCGTTCCTGATGTGTTACTGTGTGCGATCCAGATGTTCACTTGCTGGTACTGTGTTGAGCAGATTTGTTTACTGGGTCTTAAAATCTTTGATGCCCTCTTGGGCCAGGTCTCTCTCAGAAATTTTTACCTGAACAAATGAAGATTTATACTGTATTTTTACTTCAGTGACCTGAAATGTTTTTAACACCTTGCTTACATTTAGTTTCAGTTGGCTTTGATAACCTCGGCGATACCTGGTGTTCTCTGTGGGGTTTCTCACTGCAGACGACTGCACCAACAAATCTGAGCATGAAGATTTGGTTTGAGGAACTCTGCAGGAAATGAACGTGATGTCCTCTAAAGTGGTGTGTGTGTTTGTGTGTGTGCGTGCGTGTGCGCGCGCTGCTAAATACGTAAGTAAGTCCTGACAAACAGACCATATGCTGTCTAAACACACAGTACTTGACATTTTTTTCTTTGTGGCATTTAATTTGGAGGCTGCTGCTCGACCCTCTTGACCTCCAGCACACACACACACACACACACACACACACGTACGCACACACAGTGAGTGGTTGATGGGTTTTAAGAGGTTTTTAAATAGAGTGAATGAGGCGACTCGTGAAT
Organism: Cichlasoma orientale; assembly: GCA_034780415.1. NCBI lineage: Eukaryota > Metazoa > Chordata > Actinopteri > Cichliformes > Cichlidae > Cichlasoma > Cichlasoma orientale. The sequence continues at coordinate 328,255 of JAVDPK010002905.1, read as the reverse complement.
GCCTGTTGTTGGCCACTGCAGGGTTAATATTTTTTTACTGATGTTTGCAGGATGTCTGCTGGTGGCAGAAAAACATGTTTAAGACTAAAAATAAACATTAGATTCTCAGCTACTGGATTATAAGCTTTTAATAATATTACTCATCCCAGGGAGTGCCAGTTCAGGTCTGAGCACCCAATCTTTCCTGCTGAAATGAGCTAATGAAGCCTCGTTCTCGTGGTTTTAAGTGAATCTTCTCCATTTTATCAGGCTAGTGTGAACTTGAGATTATGTGTAAAAATTAGGGAAGATTTTTTTTTTTTTTTTTTTAATTCTGCCTGGAAAAACTCAAAACATACCTGTAGCTCAGGAGGTAGAGCAGGTCACCTGGTTCGATTCCTGGCTGCTCCGGGTTGCATGCCAAAGTATCCTTGGGCAAGATACTGAACCCCAAGTTGCTCTCCAACGCTGGCATTGGAGTGTGAATGTGTGTGAATGTTAGACAATAAGCACTTAGCTTACTTACATATGGAAGTGCTTGTATGAATGGGTGTGAATGGGTGAATGCAAAACATGTTGTATAAGCGCTTTGAGTGCTCAGAGCAGAAAAGCGCTATATAAGAACAAGTCCATTTACCATATTCAAACTAATAACTCTGCAATCGTAAGGGCAAAATTAACATCACTGGGCTGGATGGAGGGCAATCGGGCGGGCAGGAGGGGATTTGAAACACTCACAGGAAATTTTTTCCATTTTCCCCTCCATTTCAGTTAGAGAGGGAATAACAGCCTGATAACACAGTCAGTGAGCACACATTTGAAGAACCACAGTGTTTTACCCATTTCACAGTATTAGGCAACCACTTTCTTTAGGACGACTGGAGCTAAATTATGCTATAAAATCCAGTTTTTCTGCTTTCTTATGGGTACAATAATATTTAATTCTGGCTTTTAGCCTTTATTGACATGACAGTAGCAGACAGGAAAGCAGGAAGAGAGCAGGGGGAATGACACGCAGTATAAGGGCCAGGTTGGACTCAAAACCGGGCCTCTGCGGTAGCCTTTTGGCATATGAGCTGTCAGCTACATTATTTTAACATAAAATGTATTCACTAATGACTCTCATCCTGCACATAATGTATTAATAAGACAGCATATTATTTTTACATGAATGTAAACACTTGTTAAAGGGGGTCATAAACAGAACAGGTTAATCTGAAGTATACTGTGTAACTGAACCAGTTTAATCTAGATGATCCCAGCATAAATTCAGTTTAATCCAATTATTTCATAAATATTTTGAACAGCGGTTTTAACTTTTTCCTCACCTTTAGTTTTCTAATCATGCTAACCAAGCGGACTCATTCTCCTACCTTTGCCGATGACCAAGCCACATTTGTCAGCAGGGATGGTATATGTCACTTCCTGCAGGGGACCAGGAGAACCCATAGTCCAGTCGCCACGACCTCGGACTCGCCCGCCCCGCAGTGCTGAACCAAAACCATCACGTTCCTATAAAAGCGCCAACATGAAGTCAGTGTAAAAGGACCCATGAGAGTAGCATGTGACTGAAGGTCCTCACACAGAAGCAAAACCAGCATGTGTGTTTGTGTTTTACCTGTGCTGTTTGGATGAGTTCGTTGATGAGGTGGACAGCATGCTGACAGCGGTCTGGCTGACCCATCACCATGGCAACACGCTCTGGACTGATGCCATCATCTGGAGGTCAGATATCAAATTATGAGTGCATCGAAACCTTTAATCTGAATTTCAGTGGCGCGAACAGAAAGCCCCTCCCTTACCTGTCGTTACCCTCGAGTTAAGCTTTGTATTAAAACGATTCATTCACACAGACCTGTTTAAGTATGGATTAAATTGGTGTAAGCAAACAGAAGATCAAACCAACAACCCTGAGCAGTCTTTCTCCTGGTTGACAACATTATCTTACCTGCAACCAAAAGATATAAGGTGATATGGCTTCACAGAGGATTCAGATGGAGACAATGTTGGAGAGCCAGCGAAGGCTGCCAAGCTAGCTGCTAAGGTAGCTAAGTAGTAAGCTAATGCTAGCCAGTTTTATCTAATCAAGCCTGTTTGACTATTTTTGTACAGTCTCTCAAAAGTAGTTAAACTAACAGTTTTAAATATAAGAACTGAAACAAAGCAATACAAGGATGAAAATAACTTTCAGAAGAAAGTTGTAGCTGAATGATGGAAGAGAAAAGTCTGGAAAAGGAAAGAAACAGCTCATGACCCAAAGCATACCACATCCTCTAACATGGTGGAGGCAGCGCTATGACGTGGGCACGTATGGCTGCCAGTTGAGCCGGGTCACTGGTGTTTATCTTTGATGTGACTGCTGATAGAAGCAGCAGGATGAGCTTTGATGTGTACAAGACTGTACTCTCTGCTCTGCTGACCGTGATATAAACACACCTGCTTTAAACTGGATTCGGACCCCTGCATCATTCTGGATCTTCTTGATCATTTCTCCATTTCTGCCAATCACGATGCCGACAGCAAATCTAGGAACGGGAACCTGAGGACAGATGAAAAGATCAGGAATCACCACGGTGTCTTAAAACACAGTGATTCAAGGTGACCTTGTTTGTGTGTCGTACATCCAGGCTGGTTCCTCCCAGTCGGGCACTAAAGTCACTGCGTCCTGATCTGAAGTCTCCGTCTTTCTCCCGGATCACCTCCAACACCAGCTCTCTCGCTGCCTGGAGGTGGAAACAGGGTCCAGGATTAAATTTAACTCAGAGCATGTGGTCTGAATCTGTAATCCAGTGGTTGCCAAGACTTAAAAACATATCTAAATATTTACAGGTTGTTAAAACTTCCTGCATGACCTCAAGCATTTAATATGTTCAGTAACATTTTCTCATTAAAACAACCAAAATCTTTAAGGAATTTCCTAAACCAGATTCAAGACTCCGTTTTCTTTATCACGCAAGTCCAACAATTCAAACTCCCAGCAGTCGCTCTCGGGTTGCTTAGAGGACGTAAAAACCGGGATGACCTCAAACTTTCTGAACCTAAACAGCAGTAAAATGACATTTTATCATTTGGTCTTCCAGGCTGTTAGTTCTTTTCATCCTAACACCCCACATTAAATTTACAGTAAAAAATCTGGGTGTCAGTTTGTTAATGACCTGCAGGGATTCAGACATGCTTTTACTTCATATAAACTCAGCTGCTGCAATTTGCTTTGCTTTGCAGAAGAAGCTGCAGAAGTGTGGACCATCTCACCTGATGTGGCTAAACGAGCTTTTCTAAGCTTTGGAAAAGGACACAGCTTCTTATCACATCTCCTCCTGCATTGGACATTTGGAACTGATGCTGAAGACAGATACTACTTTGACCTGGCAGTTAAGTCTCTACTTGAGCTGGGATTATTTTTTCTTAATTTATCAGCAAACAGTGACTTATTGAATAAAAAGGTTTATTGTTTTAGTCTGTTATCCTGTTTTACCTGCTCTGGGGTTTTCTAGAAGTTTAAATGAGATCTAGAAAGAAACTACCAACAGAAACATTGTCTACTCGTCCTACAGAACGCATCACTCTTGGAGAGTACTCAACGGGTTACCTGCACTTTGTACGGGTCTCCGGAGATGCGGAGAGGTTTGTCAGCCCCTGTTGGCATCGGACCATCCTGAATCATCATCATCTTCACTCCAGCTCGCTCCTGACAAACACCAAACAAAACCAGTCAACGTGGTTCAGAGCTCAGCTGAAATTCTCTGGTTAAATCTCAGACACCACTAACAGTTCCTGCTATCTGAACACCTGATTAAAAACTTGTTACTCAATTTTCCAACTGAACCTAAAACCTTATTGCTTCCTGATGCATGCCCAATTTGCTCTCTTTGTAGGGCTTCTTCCCATCCTTGATTTCATTAAGAAAGCCCTAAACATAAACACTAATGTTCTGCAGCAGTAGAGGAAACTCCTCTTCTTAATAAACTAAAAAAGGGCGCCTGGCTCAGGGGTGGAGCAGGCGACCACATTCATATGCTGCTTTGCGGTGCGAGTTCGAATCCCGGCTTGTCGCCAATTTGCCCCGTGTCTTTCCCCTATTTCCTGTCTGCCTACACTGCAGATAAAAGCCGCTGTGGCCAAAAAAATGCAAAAAAATAAATAAAAAAAAATAAAACAGCTTACAGGAGGACATTGAAGCAAATTCCAGCAGATTGCAGGGCTTAAATTAAATCTTTTATTTATTTGTTATGAAACAGAAGATTATTTTTCTTATCAAATACATAGTTTTGTTTTTTGAAGAGGACTCATTTATGGAACTAAAAAAGCAAAAACATTTTGGTTAAAAAATGTCTGTGAAGCCGATCCCATCATCCGTGAGCAAACGGTGTCAGACAACTGGACCTCTGACCTTTACTTTGAGGTCAAGCTCGCAGCGATTTGAAGATTTTTAGTAGATGCATCAATGATGTGAAGTTTTGTGGAACAGATGCCAGCGACAGGCGAGCTAAGAAGAATGATATCTGCTTGATGAGTTATTAAATTATGAACAAAGTAATTTCTTTTTATTTAAATTTTTTTTAGGTGGTATTGTAAGATAAACGTGGGCAAGGTCAAGTTATCATAAAGTCTGAGTTAACTCAAACTTAGTTTTTATTTTTCTTAAATTCACTATGAAGAGGTGACAGCAAAAAGAAGTTCTCTGCAGCAACATTGTTACTAACAGTGATGTGAAAATGTACAGATGCCAGCCAACAGGAGTTTTTTTATGGTCAGAGAAACATTCCTTTAAATGATAGAACCTGAGCTAGAACCTCCCCGTTAATCTAGAACCTTTGACGTAAACACTTTGTTTTCTACCTGCAGCTGTTTGATGGTGTCTCCTCCACGGCCAATCACCAGCCCCACCTTGCTGGCCGGGATCAGCATCTCCTGCACTGATGCCCCGCCATCCCCATCACCGTGGAAACCTGGACCATTTCTGCACCGATCCACGATCTGGGCCAGCAGCCGCTTCGCCTGCCTGAAAACACCCACACATGATGGAGTTTAGCAGAACCATCAATTCACCTGCAGCTTCACCAACTCCTGCTTCAGAAACTCACTCGATGCTTTCTGGAGAGCCAGTCAGAGAACACGGCCGCTCCATTAGACCCCCACCTTCTGCAAGAACACACACGACCACACACACATTTTCAGGTAACTTCATCAGGGCAGGGCTGTTTAATTTAATAGGGCCAATGGGGAGAGAAGGAGGCAGAAGTTTGGATTCTTCATTGTCTGAGGAAACAGAGGATTTAACTCACCAGGAGCGATCTGGATCTTACAGCCTGACTCCAACTGGATCCTGGTGATCTGTTCTCCTCCTCTGCCAATAACTGAGGTGGAAGAGGACAGAAACATTTAGAGTGACATCTATCTGCTGCTTCTGTAGACGTAGATATTAAAGACCATTTCAAAGTAAAGGATTTTGGATTTGCTGGAAGGGTGAGAAGCTGTCTGAGATCAGACAAGAAGCTTTTACTTCAGGTGAAAAGCAGACGTGACAAAGAAAACAGGAAAATATGCAGAGAGTACAAATATCTATGAACTCTCAACCTGATTTGCTGTTCTCCACTCAGATCCTGAAACAATTTCCTCATTCTCTTAGTCGCTTCACCACTTTAGCTCTCTGAATTAATGGTTAAAAAAGTAAAATAATGATGAACTCGGTAAATCTGTACTGGATCGCCTTCAGATGATTCAAAATGCTGCCATTAGGCTCCTTATGAGGTCAAACAGATTGTCTCATATCGCCTGATAAAGTGCCTTCACTGGCTCCCTGTTCAGGATCCGGTTTACAACCCTCACCCAAACTTGCAGAGCACTGCACAGTTAGGCTTTCTTATATGTGGCCAAGCTTCTTCAACTCCAATCTTCATCCTCCTCACTCTGGTCACTCTAAAGTTACAGCCTGCTCACCTGGTCTGAGGACGTGTGCTGATCAAGCTGTGGATCAGTTACAGGTGCCAGTTCTGCTTTTGTTGCATGTGCACTTTCACCACTTTTACATTTTTGGCTTCCTTTAAAATTCTGTGTTACCTTAGGTCATTTCCTTGCACTGTGTGCTTCCTGTCTATGAGGAGCATCGCCTCCTTGTTTTTAAAGCTCAATATGATGAAAAAACTGGGTCCTTTGTGTCCATGAACAGATGTTCATTCATGTTTTCCAGTGAGACCCGATGCCACAGCATACCGTGACACCACTTTGGCTACACTGGATTTTAGACCCAAAACATTTTAAAATGTTCAGAATAAACAAGTGTGAACTGTTAAGTCCAGATATGGTACAGATGTTTTGGTAGAGTTAGAAGATTTTAGAAGATTCCAGGTCAGTCAAAACCGTTCCAGGTCAAATTCAAGGTTGTAGATGTTTCTAGGTTATAGGTAAAAATGTTCAATGTGTTCCATCAGACTGAATCTGGAAGCCCATTGGATGAGGTGATGATTTAGTCTCTGAGGGAAAAATACAAGTTTTGAGTTCTTGAGTTGAAGCCAGGACTTCCTGTTCTGCAGATGGTTTCGCGACTACATTTTAGCAAATACCGTCCCTCTTTTACCGGCATGTGACCAAAGTCTGCTCAAATGTGATTGGCCAGTATAAGTCAGACTACAAACTGAAACCAGGAAGCATGTGGTACCAAAAACCTGCAGATTATATCAAAGCATAGGTTACATCAAAGCTCCTGGTCTCACACGCGGTTCTAGTTAAACATTCTAGATCAGGTTCTGGCTTAAATGTAGCAGTCAGCAGGGAAGATGAGCTGAGCCCAGAGGCCAGCAGGACACACTGAAAGGTCAGAGGTCATACTCACTGAAGCCCACCATCCTGTCGGGGACCTTGTAATCCTCTGTGATTACCCTGCTACAACACACACACAGAAACACACATTAGCATCCTGGTCAGTCGTTCCTCTGTGTGTGTGTGTGTGTGTGTGTGTGTGTGTGTGTGTGTGTATGTGTGTGAGTGTGAGAGATAATAAGTGATTATGTCGATGCGGACTGCAGGAGCACAGATCTATAACACTGATCCACCTCCACGCCCTCACACTCGTGTCTATTTGCAAACAAGAATATGAAGCTGAACACACTCATTACACAATGCCCCACTGAGAGTGTGTGTGTGTGTGTGTGTGCACATGAGCATGTGTGTGTTAGAGAGATAGATCAATGTAAGCTGCAGGTCGTACCTTTGATGCCCCATGGCTGCTAGCTGGTTACCTACTGGGAGACAGAGACAGAGATTAGACGTCAGGCTGATGTGAAGGATCTGATAATCAGCGAACTGTGAGCTGCTGCAGCTTCTGAGACGCAAGGAAAACTGCCAGAATCAGGCTCACATTATATATGCAATAAACCGCTGGCCATGCTGATCAACACCAGAAACACTGGCTGACTGCAGTACTACGGTTTGTCCTGGTTTAAAAGAGGTGATTAGAACCTGCATGTAGTTAAGGCAAAAGCATTTTCACCCAACTCAGGTATGACACCATGGACCAAATCCAAATGAGCTTTATTACACAGGGCAAGCTTCTCGCTCTCATTTTCCCAAAATTAATCTTTCAAATAGACTTTATGTATACTTTTTATGTACAGCAGCCAAAGATTGTTTCAGAAACAGAGCGACGTGTTAGCTCAGGTTATGCCTCTCATGGACCAGCAGGAAGTGTTCGCTTTGACCAAGAAGACAGTGCTAGAAAATGACTAAAAACAGCCCTACCTTCACTCCCCAAAATATTTTTTAGAGAGTGTGGCTGGGGACATACTTTTCAAGCAGAAACATCTACTGGGAACTCTTCAACTGTAACCATGTCCAATGCCTCGTCTTCTTCTGTCAGTATTTAAATGTGGTCAGCAAGCAGCTTTGAGCTGCTGTTCTGGCCATAGATATATATACATAGATACTGCATTGATCGCTGACTCGTATGCCTACGTCACCGCCATATTGGAGGGGGCAAAAGCGGCCACCATAACATGAGAGAG
>JAVDPK010002905.1:309103-320176 GCA_034780415.1 Cichlasoma orientale | reverse complement strand
TCTGGCTGCATGACCGCAGATGCTCGTCTCTGGATGAGTGATCTGGAACGATCATTTCGTTGTGTGCCTTGTGTGCAGAATGACAATGAGTTGAATCTAACTAATATATATCTATGGTTCTGGCAGTAGCAGCACGATGCATGCTACTTTTATTTAACCTTTAATTTTACCAGGAAGAGCCCACTGAGATTTAAAATCTTTTTTACAAGGAAGTCCTGGCCAAGACATGGCACCGGTTGATGGTACTGTAATAACTTCAGGAATATTCTAATGTCACAGGCGTCCCTGTCACTGATCAAAGTTTGATGGTTGTAGTTCAGGTGAAATATCCAAACATGTCTGAACCTCTTACCTCCATCCTCTCCTGGTCGTTTCTGGCCGGGGTAGTACAGTGAGGGTTCGACACTTCCTGAGGAGCTGTTGAGGTGGGACATAGCTTCTCCGCCCATCTTACCCACCATCTGTAAACATGGGGGAAAAAAAGAAACAAAAAAAGTCAGGATCAAACAAAGAACTCCAAAAATCACACCCAAAATCCCAATGGATTAAATCCCAAGTTAAGAGCCGGATGTTTTAAGGCTTTAAGTCAAAATAAGTTTCAGGTCAAGACCAGCAAATCCTAGATTAGATCCCCAACTGGTCCAAGGTCAAGAGAAATAACTTTCAAATGAAACTGAAAGTAAAGACCAACATCAGGTTTCAACTCAGGCTCTGAATACTGCCCCAAGTCCAAAGTCCAGAGTCACACATCAAAACTAACATGTTCCACATCAAGACCAACAAGGTCCAAGCTGAAGTCAAGCGGGAACGTGAAACAAAACTAAACTGGTCGCAAACTGTCCATGTGAATGGTACGCTGGCATTTCCTTTTTCCTTACAGTTCCTTATTCAGGACACTCAAGCTTTTACACATGTGCACTATAGTGAGATGGAGTGGGCCTACTTTCTCCATACACACTAAAAATAAGAGAATCAACAACCTATAAGAACCGACAATGGCACCTATACTGATGTTATTGATATCATCCCTTAAATTCTGGAGGTCCAAAATATAGTGGCGTTTAACTTGAATCCTGTTGTTTTTTTAAAGTTGAGAGTGTAGTTCAGTGTATACCAATACATCTAAAAGCACCAAAACTCAATCTGTCAGCTCACTATTCAGCAAATATTTTAATAAAAAAACATGTTTAAAAAGGCCAACAAAGGAAATCAGACTTTTGCAGAAAGATGAACAAAGTTTTGCATGAAAACAACGATCAGTGGAGGCGAAAATGTTTTTCTGACAAACGCCACTCGGCTAAGTTCCTTGATATCACTCTGTGGCTTTGTTTTCAGAGTCAGAGTAAATGTCAGACACTTGAGCAGAGCATGGCTCACCCTCAACAAACCCATCTTCCTCCCTCCTTCCTAAACCAGAAGATTCCTAATAAGGTCTCTTGTTCAGCTGCAGACACACTCGGTTCCTCTGTGTTAAGCAGGAGCTGCAGATGTTCAGCCTTTCAGATCCACTATAATGCCAAAAGTATTCACTCACCCATCCAAATAAACTTAATTCAGGTGTTCTAATCACTTCCATGTCCACAGGTGTATAAACCAAGCAGCTAGGCATGCAGACTGCTTCTATAAACATTTGTGAAAGAATGGGTCGCTCTCAGGAGCTCAGTGAATTCCAGCGTGGTACCGTGATAGGATGCCACCTGTGCAACAAGTCCAGTTGTGAAATTTCCCCACTGCTAAATATTCCACATTCAGCTGTCAGCAGGATTATAACAAAGTGGAAGTGATTGGGAACACTAACAACTCAACCACAAAGTGTTAGGACACATAAAATCACAGAGTGGGGTCAGCAGATACTGGGGCATAGTGCACAGAGGTCACCAACTTTCTCCGGCGTCAACTGCTACAGACCTCCAAATTTCGTGTGGCCTTCAGATTAGCTCAAGAACAGTGTGTAGTAAGCTCCATGCAATCAGGCTAGGATATTTAAGGCACGCAATCACACTTGCGCACCATAGCAAGCCTAAACATTCATTAACAAGAGTGAAAAATTGCACTTGCACGTCACTGTGTATTAGCGCACCTCGCAGCAACCTTTATAAACAGAAAATCCCCAACAGCAATCAGCTGGTCATGCTAAATGAGTGCCCGAACAAAAATCCCTAAAGGAGGGGTTGTTGTATTGAAAGCTTTAGCCATCTGCCCCAGCGTAGTAGGTGTGCTAGGCAATGTGCCATTGGCTGTTCCGCAAAATAGGCCATTCTGCTTGAACCAGAACAGACACTATGGAGAACCTCATAATCATCAAAGTGAATGACCATGTGTGGACCCCCAAAGAGAAGGACGAGATCAGTGATTTTCAAAATGTGTGGCGCACCCCACTGGTGGGGCACAGGGTCATGACAGGGGAGGCGCAAGTGACCAAAGAGAAAAATCACGTGTAAATAATGTTTAACATCGGAATAAATTTCATGGGGGCACAAAGAAATTCACCTGGTTACATGAGCACACTCTAGTGAGTTTTTCCCGGTGACTTCGTTGACTTTTGGAGACAGCCGCAATAACCGAAATCCTCTGCATCACCGTGTTTTGTGTACATAGAGGACGAGTCTGGGTTTGGCAGTTGCCAGGAGACTGGTAGTGTAAAGTTTGGTGGAGGGGGGGTTATGGTGTGGGGTTGTTTTTGAGGAGTTGGGCTCGGCCCCTTAGTTCCAGTTAAAGGAACTCTTAATGCTTCAGCATACCAAGACACTTTGGACAATTTCATGTTCCCAACTTTGCGAGGACAGTTTGGGGATGGCCCCTTCCTGTTCCAACATTACTGCGCACCAGTGCACAAAACAAGGCCCATAGAGACATAGATGAGTGTGTTTGGTGTGGAAGAACTTGACTGGCCTGCACAGAGTCCTGACCTCAACCTGATAGAACACCTTTGGGATGAATTAGAGCAGGTCAGTGAGCCAGGCCTTCTCTCCAACATCAGTGTCTGACCTCACAGATGTGCTTCTGGAAGAATGATCAAAAAACACCATAAACACCCCTGTGGAAAGCCTTCTGAGAAGAGCTGAAGCTGCTATAGCTGCAAAGGGTAAGCCGACATCACAATAAACCCTATGGATTAAGAATGGGATGTCACTCAAGTTCATATGCGTGTGAAGTCAGACGAGGGAACACTTCTGATGCATTTCTGATCGACACCGAGCTGTCCCATTCATTACATTATAATCACAATGTGTTTCCTGTCTCTGTAACAAAAAGGACCCTTTTGACTCATTTTACAACTGGTTTCATATTTAAATGTGAAACAACAAAAAATGTGATTTACACATCAGAAAAGGTTACTTCAGAAGAAAAACCAAGACATAAAAACGTTTAAGGATCAACAAATAGACCGATCAAAAGGTGAATAACATACTCCACCAAAGCTCCACCTGTGACGAAGCTACAGAGCATTATATTCTATGTAGTGCTGATGTTTCTACTTCTTAAAGGCCAAGATTAAGATGGAAATAAACTCCAAAGATTAAAAATGTACCTGAGTAAAGCCATGTACCTAAAAATCAAAGTATATAATCTGACATTGTCATCCAAGTGTGCTGATTAGTGGGAAAACAAATCACTGTTTTCTTTGTGAGCCTCTCCAGACTTTAACCACCAACACAGACAAACCAATCAGATCTTCTAATTTCTGTAAACAATCAGACCAATGCCCAAAGTCTTCCTCATCACCACTATCGGCATCATCGTCAAGGTTTTTTCGGAGCCTTGTGGCGTAGACATGAGACACAACCATTAAATGTTCCTGTTCTTTCACAAAAACATCCTGAAAAGGTTCATTGAACTATAAAGAAAAAGTAAAAAAGAACACTTTTCATACTGTTTTAACACTATTTCAGCTTAACATACAGAGGACCTATTCTCCTTATCCGTCCCATCATGCATCTCCTGTTCCAGTGGTGGATATTCATGTTAAAACATGTTCTTAATAATGAGTGTACAGTAACTACTGTGAGCCCAGAGCTCTGTTGCTCTAAATACTCTGTTTATCAGTTTTTCTACTCGGGTGACATCGCTGTGACGAAGCAGTAGAGCATCACAGTCTATGTAGTGCTGATCCACCTACTATTCAAACCTTCCATTTGTGAGGGGCAGCCAATCAGGAGAAAGTGGTCATAAAGGGGGAGGAACTAAAACAGCTTGCTCAGACAGAGGATGAGCTGAGGGGCTGCAGCGAGGCCCAGTATATGGCATGTAAACGAGGTTAACGGTGATCTGATGCTCTTCTTGCTCAGAGCTGCACTCAGCGTTTTCCTAATAAAGAAATACTCTCTGTAGAAACAGACGGGACGAGTCAGTCTGCTGCTGCACCTGCTCACACCTGTTCGTGCAGCCTCGCTCTGATGATATGACGCACAACATTACCTGTAACAGGTGAGTCAGAGAGCTGCAGGTTGTTAGCAAAGAAAATGAACTGATGACTCACAATTTTAAAATTTCTTTCTCAGGTGAAACATGCACACTTTAACGGCACAAACAAAATGGACTGAAACCTTCCTCCACCGATCATCACGTGGTGTCACGGTTTACCTCGTGGACAGTCGTGGCGAGAGAAGTCAGAAACACAAACCGACAGCTACAGCTTCAGGTTACAGTTTGTCATCACCGATTCGTACACCGAACTCCAGCAAGTGAATTAAAAGAAGCCACATGCACGAACACTTCAACATCCGGAGATTCCTTGCAGGAAACACTCGCCGCTCCTCTGCCACCTCTCCTGAGCCTGAACCCTCCATCTCCTCCATGTTGATCTGCTGCTGGCAGTCTGACTTCTGCTCGTGAACCGCTTCCCCACCTGCTGCAGTTTCTGATCTGAATCACCCTCCAGAACAGAACCAAGGCGCCATCACGAACTGCAGCCCAGCACGGAGGAGGAGGAGCCTATGACAGCAGGATGGGAGGCCACTGATGACTTCAAGGACTGCCGTGACTTACCCACTTACCAGCTGCTGGTTAGCAGTGGCTGAAGTTTCAAAATAAGAGCGAGCAGACTGCTCTAGGGATGATTGTGGCAACAAATTTACTCACAGAGAAAAACGCAAGATTGACCAATAAGTCTAAAAGTAAGAGAACACTAACGAACAAAGTAAATGCTGATTGCGCAAACACTGCGTGTGTCTTTAGGAGTCCTGTTCCTCAGTAATCCGATCGTTTTTTAAATGTCTCACATCTGTGGCATCTCATCAACAAGTTAGCAGAGTGTAGCTAACTTTAGCAGCGCTAGCAGCAGGTTAGCACCCTCTCCTGCAGCGTCTGACCTGCGGCGGCATCATGATAGCATGAGCCAAGCTAACTGCCCGTTACTAATTTACAACAGGCTGGTTTCTCACTGCAGCAATCAGATTCTCTTTCGTTGTGATGTAACACTATGATGTCGCCCTGCACAGGAAACCACCTCACTGTCTTGACGAGAACACAGTTCGGCACGGTAACACTACTTCCTAAATGAGAGGCAAGAGCGTTGAAGCATGTGAAACCTGCCCGAGGTGGCCGGACGACGCGCAGGTCCACTCAGCATAAATTTCATCATTGGACAGAGAGGACGGGGCCCCACACGGTCACGACAAACCTTCTGCCTGACTTGAAAAAACATCTAAGAGGAAGTTAGTCCATGCTGTGCGCAGAAGACACCGCAACACTTAATGTGTGTCCATGATCGCTGCATGGATGACGACGACTTGTCAGCAAACAGTCACCAACTACTCGCCAAGTGAAACTGTGAAAAGTGGCTCACAAACCAGAAATCGAGAATGTTCGCTTTCAAAGTAAAAGTTCCAACTTACCACTAAAACCCTAGTCTAGCTTTTACTTTGAAGGTGAACATTTTACATTTCTGTTTTGTCTCACACTTTAACAGTTTCACTACAGCTTGGCGAGCAAAAACCACTGGAGACCCAGCAACCGGCGAGCAACCAAAGGAATCGTAAATAGGTTTTTGGTCCAGCACCACTTTGTGACAATTTCACCTAGCACCAACCAGCAACCACTCACACACATAAGAGCCTTAAGGTGACTGACTGTTGTGATTTGGTGCTATATAAATAAAATTTAACTGAATTTTCCCTAGAGACTGGTGGTCGCCAAGCAGTCACCAACCAGTCTGTAGCTCTGCGTGATGGAGGACTGTCAGATTAGTTTGGTCTGCCTGAGGACAGTCTATGTGCCACCACAGGCAAAGGCTGGCTGCTGGCGGGTGTTTACCTGTACCGAGAAACTTTTCTCAGCTTTGAGGCAAGTGACAGCGATGGCTACCATGCATTGTCAAACCAGAGGCCGGCAAATAAATTAGAATGTTACCTCAGTAACCGGATTCTGGAATTCACACTAGTGACCGACCATAAATGACAAAAGGTTGGATAATACAGATCGCCTTATATGTGGACACTTTTTAAGTGTAACTGAAAGTCACCCGTCTGTGATGTCTGCACCTGTCCGAGTATAATTCCCACCTCGACCGATCTCAGGAACCACAACAGCAGCCTGCTGGTAGGGAAGTACGGGACAGGAAGGGCCAGGGTAAGCTGGTTAGCATGAAGGGAACTTTCAAAATAAGAGTGAGAAGATTATTCACTAATGAACTCACTGCACTGTTGTCTAGGACTGAAAATAAATTGCAAAACATACCTGGGCAACCACTACGAGAAATGTCTATGTGCTCCATGCAGACAGGTAAGCTGTCCACAACTATATACAGGTGTTACCTGGTTTGAGTGTGTGTCAGCAAATGTGTGCAAGTTTTTGGTGGTATGTTACAGAAGGTTTGGAGACAACACAGTCACAGAAAATAAATCTGAATTCTCCACTCGTCTGTTCAGATCACTAAAAATCCAATGTCATGCAAACTGGACGCAGCTCAAACCTAAAGTCTCCACAGTAATACCTAGAGGAACACACCTGTAGCTGACTTGTTTCCAGTCCAATTAAATAGACTAATTAACTGTAAAAGCAATCATCACACAAACTCACTGTTAGGTTGTGAGCTCTAGGAGCCTCAGGTGTGATTTACCTGTCTTTGGAGGAGTTTTTCAGTCATTATTGGGGGGACAGGCTGTGAGGATGCCAGGCTGGTGTGAAAGTCTGAGGTCAGGGTGCCAGTTTAAAGGGCACATTCAGCTGCTTGTTTACCTGAGTCTGCTTCTTACAGGTGGGAGTGAAAACACAGAGCAGGAAGTGCAGAATGAGAAAGCTGCAGCTGGGTGCACGCGGACACGCAGGGGAGGGTAAACCTGTCTGTCTGTCTGTCTATAGGCGCAGACACACCTCTTGCCTGTATATGGCTCTGAGGCTGTTGCATAACGCCAGCCTACTTTCTAACCAACTTACAGTAAACAGCAGCCTGTACGGGGGGAGGGGGGCCCTGATTAACCGCTGGGACACGGTGCAAACACCCCCTGGCCTGCGGGGACCCTCCGCGGGGGCAGAAGGCGCAGTAACCCACGGTGACCTGCGTCCTTTCTGCCCCTCGCAGCCCAACAGGTTGCCCGCTGGCGGAGTGACACGTGTGGCCAAACTTCTGTTCGCTCCCCCCTCTCTCCGTCCGCGGTCCCACCGCGCTCCCCTCCGGGTGACAGCTCCACAAACTCCCCCCAAACTAACTCCCGGAGCGTGGCAGTCCAGGAAAAGTTTCCAGAAACGGCCACAAGTCCCACTCCAAGCTGCTTTCCAGCTAGTTAGCATGCTACGGAGTGTGTGTGTGTGTGAGAGTGTGTGAGTCTGTCTGTGTGTGTGTGCGTGTGTGTCCGTGTGTGTGTGCGGTATAAGTTCGGAGTAGCAGCAGCAAAACACGGAGAATTCCAATAAAAGTGCTTCGGCTCGATCTAAATGGCCCGTTTCGGCCCGGAACGAGTGTGGGCTGAGCCCCGGCGGAGTTGTTACCTGCCGGGCCCTCTGTAAAACATCGGCCAGGCCCTCTGACTTCAGCCCCGGCTGGTTCATCGAGGCCTGTCCCTGCACCAGCTCCGCCATCATAGCGCCACTAGCAAGCGTTAGCTATTAGCTGTTAGCCGGATTAGCTCGCGCTGTTAGCTGCGCTGAAGAGAGAGGTAGAGGTATCACTCCGAGACAAAAACTAGAGTCCGAGCTGCCCTAACTCTAAATAACCTCCAATTAAACGCTTATTAAAGTGTATCTAAAAACAGCAAGACAGGCACAGCCCATCCAAAAAACACATATTTACCCCAAAATATCACCATAGAATCGGGGCAGAAAATAATAGAGCGTCAATTATGGATCTTATATTACAAAATCTGATTTTAAAAGCTGAATGTGTCAAATAAAATAGAATAAATGGACCTCAAAGACACACAGCACAGCTAAAATTACAAACAGAAGACCCAGCTGGTTTTAAAACGAGATGTATCGGCTCACTTTACCCAAAAATGTCAACACAAATGATGTGCACAGACTCACAAAATAACACAGACAGCCAGCAATTAATTTTTAGGGCTTAGTCGATCGTATGCCAAGCCAAACCAATTTATTTATAAAGCACTTTAAAACAGCAAGCACTGACCAAAGTGCTGAACATGAAAAGATAAAACAAGGCACAAAGGTAAAATCGTATATCAGAGCTTTATCACAAAATACCAACGAGGACACTCAGTGATGCATAAAACATTAAAAATCCTACAATTTAGCAAATAGGATATATTTGTGCTTTCTCTCTTAACTGTTCTCCCGTGTCTGCGTGGGTTCTCCCACAACCCACAGACACGCAGTCAGTGGGGTTCGGTTACCTGGTGAAACTGCCTATAGGTGTGAATGTTTGTCTATCTCTCTGTGTCAGCCCAGCGACAGACTGGTGACCTGTACAGGTATACCCCGCATCTCACACGGCAGCAGGGATAGGCTCCCCGCCACCCCCACCTGCGACCCTGACCTTGATAATCGAAAGAAGATGGATGGATGGAGATTTCGCCATCCCACAGTATCACAACAAATAACACACAGTGGCCTCGAAGACTCACAAAAACACAAAATAGCAATAAAAAACTACAGAAGGACCTAAAAGGGCCACAGAGACGCGAGTTTGTGTCGAAAATGTGTTTGGAGATAAGGGTGTCCCTGAAACGTCGCAGATTTCTGTGTTAAATCACTGAAAATCTTTAAAAATAATATTTTCGCTGTTTCCTGATATTTAACAGCTGATTTATCAGCGATCAATCAGATTTTGTAATGAAATGA
The DNA here is from genome assembly GCA_034780415.1 of Cichlasoma orientale. Classification (NCBI taxonomy): domain Eukaryota; kingdom Metazoa; phylum Chordata; class Actinopteri; order Cichliformes; family Cichlidae; genus Cichlasoma; species Cichlasoma orientale. The sequence continues at coordinate 310,939 of JAVDPK010002905.1, read as the reverse complement.
CAAATCGCTGTGAGTGTAGTACAGAGTTATGTTCTGCTGCTCCGCTCCGAGCGGCGCATCGTAGTCTTACAGCAGCTCTGATCAGCTGCTCAGCTGTGCAGCGCTGCGCTGCACCGTTTCCGCTTCCGCGTTGAGTCACGTGTCGGAGCCAGCTCCACAGGTGGAGCGGAGTGAAGTTTGATCAGCGGCAGAGGAAGAGGAAGGGGAAGAAGAGCGTGCGTGCATATGATTAGGAGAGGGATCAGCTGTTACCATGTTTTGTGTTGCGTGTGTGTGTGCAGAGAGCCCTCTGACCTTTGACCTGTGTAAACTGTTGCACTGCATATAAAGAAAATACAGCGTGGCTTGAGGATAAGAATGAAGTTATCAGATTACTGTTCTTGTTATGAATGATTAAAGCGATGGGGGCGGGGTCTCTGGTATGACGTGTTTCTGACGTGCACAGGGGTCACTTTTTGTACTCATTTTGTTCTCCTTATCGGTTCCCCCTGCTGGCATGTGATGGTTACACACAGGTGTTCCTGCTGCCTGCCCTCTGTCGCGTCACATCCCAGCCATCTGCCAACCTTTCACGTTTAACACAGAGGCTCAGCGGTAACCTGTGGTGACCCTGTGATCTTACTGTGACCTTACTGTGACCTCAGACACAGTGACACACATGGCAGGTGACGGTCAGAGGGTTCACGCACCTGATGGAGCTGATAGAAACTGAAGAAAGACTTGAGCTGTTTGTTTATCTGGTTAAAAAACAGGAAATGGAGTCACAAAACTCACATTTTCTTCTGTTTAAAGAACAAAGTCACAGTGAGTTTGGCTTTTTAAGTGGAACTACAGAAGACGACGGCATCAGTGTTCAGTTTATTATCGCTTTATGAAGACAGTTAATATTATTTTTCACTCAGTCTCTCAAATGCACACACACCAGCTGAAAACACACATTATACTCTGTTCATTATTATTCATGATTGTCATTTTTTTTGTACTTGCATCACATCAGTTTATTTTTCTCACAAATCCTTCAATAAACCGTTTGTGACTTTCAGATCAGCCGTGTTTGGTCAGCACTGATAGGACTGATGGGTTTTTGCTTATTGCAGCACCCCCCCAGAGGTCAAATAACTTGGTGTTTTTGGACAACCACAGACAGTGGTCATTCATCCTAACACCAACATCGCTATCCATCCAGCCATGCATTCATTTTCTACTACTTATCCGGGCCTGGTTATGGGGGCAGCAGCATAAGTAGAGAAGCTCAGGCCTCCCTCTCCCCAGCCACCTCCTCCAGCTCATCTGGGGGAACACCAGGTCAGTCGAGAGATATACTCCTAGGTGTCTTAGGTCTGCCCTGGGGCTCCTCCCAGTAGGACATGCCTGGAACACCTCACCCAGGAGGCGTCCAGGAGACATCCTAGCCAGATGTCAGAATCATCTCAACTGGCTTCTTTTAAAAAGAGTCCTGTGTGTGTGTGTGTGTGTGTGTTTTACTCACACTACGGGCCATACATGTGGGGACATTTTCTTTTGGGGACAGCAGGTCGCCATAAGGTAAGAAATTCATTCAGTTTAAGATTGTGGGCTCCAGTCTCCAGGGAATGAATATAAATCGGTGCAGTGTCCTGTGATGATGGAGTGTGTATTATTTGTGTGTGTTTTATTTGTGTGTATAAAGGGCTCTGGAGAGTGGAAATTGATGGCTTCTGAAGAGGTTGTTGCTGGATGTCAACAGGAAACACTAACAGCCTTAAGTGGCATTAAGACCCACTACAGTGTGTGTGTGTGTGTGTGTGTGTGTGTGTGTGTGTGTGTGTGTGTGTGTGTGTGTGTGTGTGTGTGTGT
>JAVDPK010002905.1:297316-309008 GCA_034780415.1 Cichlasoma orientale | reverse complement strand
GTGTGTGTGTGTGCGTGCGTGCGTGCGTGCGTGCGTGCGTGCGTGCGTGTGTGTGTGTGTGCGTGCGTGTGTGTGAGTTCAGTTGGGACCAGCTTTCGGCCTGGGTTTGTTCTTCAGTTAAAGGATTGTTCCGCTTTAATGGATCCGTCCCGTCTGCTGTGGAGATTTGGGGAAATGAGTGGAAAGGCTCGAGCCTGATTTTTTATGAATCATTTGAAATGTTTGTTAGCAGAAGCTCCGGTTTAGCTCGGAAGTACATGTGGTTAAAAATCAAACGTCTTGCAGCAGCTGTTTTTACCTCCCTCTATTTAAAGCTCAGTAGCTGCTCATGTAAACATCGCAGCACCTTGGTTAATGGCGCCAGAGGAAGGAGGCACCTGGGACGATAAATTCTTTTACATAAATTGCTCAGACTATTTACTGTCATGATGATGTCAGAGACTGAAAATACAGTTTGCTATTTACAGCTCCCAAAACATGAACTCTGAAACTCTTTAAGCCCATTTAGAATCTTAATTTCCTGTTTTTGGTGCATCAGCGAACCAGATCTGATAATTTTGACATTAAAAACTGTTAATCTCTGCCCCCCCCCTTCCCCCACCAGAGATTCAAACAGAGGAGGAGAGAGGAGTCAGAGTGACAGGTATTAAATGAAATGAGACATCCTTACCTCTGAGCCTTACTTTAAGCATATGAAGTGTGGCACAGTTGCATCATAAAAGGATTCTTATAGTTCAGCAGCTTTAGCTGTATTTTCAGATCTCAGTTGTAACAAGTTTTATATATTTAATATTTTTATTATTTGGCATTACAACCTGTATTGGACAGGATTGCAGGAGGGGGAATGACACAATGTAAGTCTGCTCAATTTTAAAAAAAAAAAAGTCTCTAATTTTATGGTTGTTTCATTTTAATGGAGAGAGACAGAATATCAACCAAAAATCCAGAAAACCACATTGCATGCAGGCAGGTGTGCTTTATACACAGGAGGAGCTGAGATCAGGAGGCTCTGTGATTGATTGATTGATGTCTGTGGAGCCAGAATTGTGGCTGGGTTTTAGGGGATCAAGTACTTATGCCACTCAGTGACATGCAAATCAATTTATAACTGTTATGTAATGTGTAATTTCAGGATTTTTGTTGATTCATATTCAGACTGTTCATTTCTGTGGATGTGAGCAAACTTAAAAGTCCAGCAGGGGATCAAATCGTTATTTCCCCGCTGTAGCTCGTCCCGCAGCCTCCTCTCGCCTCTGTGCTCTACATGTATTTTAGGAGCTCAGACCTCCTTCAGCATGAAGTACTGAGACTGGTTTCAGGTCACAGGCAGGAGGGCAGAGGAGACGAGGACGTACAAATTAGAGAAATGAGAAAATCCCAGGGGAACATGGGATGTCAAAGGCGGGGGGGTGGGGGGGGGACTGAGGGATCAATCCAAAACTCCCGAGACCTCGACAGAAATCAGGCTTAAAAACTCTGAAAAAATAAACAAATAATAAAATAATAAAAAAATATGTTTTCAAACCAGAGTAGCGACCATTTTGGTGCTTTGGTCCACTTTTTAGAAAGACTGTTATGATTATCGGCTGCTCTACTCTCTGATTACCACAAAGATAATATGATTGATAAGAGATAAGATCAACTTTATTTATTATTCTTATTGTGTCACAGCAGCCAAAACACTAAAGCCAACTTAGAACAACAAAGCCTGAATAAAGCAGAATAGCTCATTAAAATGAAGACATTATAAGATAAAAATAGCTCAGTGTGGTAAAATAACTCAAGAGAAGGAAGTTTTAATGAGTTACTCCACTGAGCTCCTGAGCTAAAGGACTGGAACTGATGTCCCAGAGATCCTCGAGTGTTTTCTGGGCAAACCGATGGATGAATTTGATCCACTTTATCATTTAAATTGTGAAAATACTTTCATTTGCATGAGGCTGTATCTTAATGAATCCTATAAGCTATTTAAAATCCCCAGGCTGCGGCACAGTATATTCAGCTGTCTGCACACTTTTGGTCGTCATTCGGCTCAGAAGGTGTGTGTCGATGCATCTTATTTCTGATCCCAGCGGGGGGCGGAGAGAGAGAGATGGGGGGTTAAAGATAAGGAGGAGGGGGCGAGCGAGTATTGGAGTCAAATGGTGCGTGAAGTGAAAGCTCGTCTGTCTGAGTGTCTGCGGCTCAAAGAGGTTTCTGCTCTAATCATGTGGATAATTTCTGTTTTTCTTCTTTTCATCGATATTGAACCAACCGAGTTCCTCACAGTGACGACGCCTCTGTTGTTCATGCCTGACATCTGGAAACACAGTGACCTCAATATGAAGGAGACAACGGAGGCACACGGGGAGGATCTGTTGTGGATGGAGGTGTACGGTGGCCCTGAGCCAAAAAACACAAAAACCTTTTGTGAAAAAAGTGGAATTTTGTTGCACCGCAGGGTCACCGTGACGCTTCCAGAGGTCGGTATAAACCCCTCCCACCCTTTGACACTCATGGCAAGTGTTGTGTGGGCTAGATGTGGCCTACGACACGCCTGACACCCGGCCCATACGAGGTGGACCTGTGTCTGAGTTCAGGCAGCCAGGCTCACCCTGAGCGAAGGCCAGAGAAAAGTGCAGATGTGGGCCACATCTGTTCTCAGTTGCTATGATGATGCATCCCTGCTGAAGAGTGTGGACATCCTACCTGCTGCCCACATCAAATATATTTCAATAAATTAAATACATCAGTTTCAAAGTCGCGCTGGCTCTCATGCAAAAACATTTCTGTCCACATACATGAACACACAGATGCGTATAAGCGTGTTTTTAAGCAGTGATTGATTCCCGGAGCCTGATCTCCACAGGCAGGTCATTACAGAGCTGATAGGTCCTGATGGTAAAAGGACTCACCTGAGGATCTGAGGGTGAGGGACGGTCTCATATGGGGTCAACATTTCTCTGTCATGAGCTTTAAAAAGGATCAGTCAAATCTTAAAATTTATTCTGAAACGATACAGAGAGCCCACAATCAGGTCAGTGTGTTGATACAATCAGTAAGAAGTTGGAGGATTGAAAGCAATTTTTGTTAATAACACAGAGGAGGGAGTTGCCGTAGTCAAGCTTTGAGAAAATAAATGTGTGGATGGCTGATTCTGCTGGGAGAGTGCTGGTTTGATTTCCAGATGTCTTTATTCAAAGGAAGCTTTACTGGGCAACGTTTTCTGATGTTTGGTTCAAAGCTAAGAAGTAAGACAAACTGCACTCCCAAGTTTCTGCCAGCAGGCTTCACATTAGTGCCAGATGGTCAAAGGAACTCTCAGCAATGATGATCATGATGGCAGAATGAACACTGAGAGTCCTGATTTTGAATGAGAAAGCAATGAAGATACAGTAGGAATGTGGGGTGGTGGCAGTGACCCCATGCATAGGACACTAAGGGTGAAGGTGGCTGAGGACCATCCAGAACAGAGAACGGGCACCTTGGATTACCTCCTTTATACAGTTAGGTCCATAAGTAATTGGACAGTGACACAGTGTTTGTAAATTTGTTTCTTTTTTTGAGTCTGTACACCACCACGTTGATGATGGTGTTTACAGCCAAATGGACAAACTAATATAATTTTAAACACAAGGAGTGTTTTTAATACTTGAATGAAACTCCTTTGCATTCAGTGACTGCCTGACAGTGTCCATCAGGCCACTGGCGACTGATCTAGGGTTAGGGATTTTTTTAAAAATAGACTTTAATACCTGTTTGGGACATTCAAAATCTGTATAGGACTTAATTTAAAAAGGTCATCTCTGCTAGTTTCTGAAATGTGCCTATTTAACATGTGGCTGAAAGAAAACCCAACTCTTTGCTGGTGACCGGCTGGACGCTAAGAGGAAGAGAATAAATGTGATGTTCTTTATGTGTGGCTGCTTGGAGTTCTTTTTCCACATGAAGCCATGAAAGTACCCAAATCAGAATAAATTCAACCCCACTGTCCCCCCCTCACGCCCCCCCCCCCCCCTTACAGTCCATCATGTGGATATTTAAAAAAGCCGCGGTTATGGTGCAATATTTGTTATTGATCTCACAGGGGGACTGTTTCAGTCACAGCAGCAAAATCAGAGTTCAGATTTGCAGAAAATTCAGTTTGCTGTTTGATCTATCTCTACCCTCACCTATGGTCACGAACTCTGGGTAGTGACCGAAATAATGAGGTCACAGATGCAAACAGAGGAAATGAGTTCCCTCATTTAAGGGAGAGGTGGCTGGCCTCTCCCAATGAGCTGGCAAAATGAGTGAGAAGAAAAGGTGTGCAAACATGTGGATTGTGTGTATACTCTGTGTAGGATGTATTCGTACAGCAGTTAGTGTAATACTGTGATCCTCAGTGTTTAGAAGAGAGGCGCTAAATGAACATTATGTTCAGACTGTCCTCTCTGAATCACTTCCTCTGATAGATTCCACTCTGCCTCTTTGAGCTCATCATCATTCAAAGAATAAAAAGCTCTTCCTGTTGAACAGCACGTCCACATACTTCTGGCCACGCATCGCTCAGATAAGTCTGATTGAAGTGTGCAGAGGAGGGCTGGAGGCACACACAGATGATCAGAGGTCTGTATTACTGCGGCCTGCTGCTTTTAGACAACTCATTACGGTGGCCTCCTGCAGACTCAATCCATTACACATTACTGAGACAGGCAGACGCCCACTCTCAGCTCAGCACATCCAAATGCATGGAGCCACAAACTTTTCCCCTGGAACCAGAGATTTAAAGTCATTCAGTCGACTGAGCATGCTCCGAATGTTCAGACTGCATGGAGACTGAAGGTTATCGAATACACAGCATCTAAAGTCTGATTGAAGAAATGTTTAAGGGTCTTTAATGGATTACATAAAAACTAAATGGGTACTTTTCATGAGTGTCCTGTCTCTCCCCTCAGCCCCAACCGGTAATGGCAGATGACTGCCCCTCCCTGAGCCTGGTTCTGCTGGAGGTTTCTTCCTGTTAAAAGGGAGTTTTTCCTTCCCACTGTCGCCAAATGCTTGTTCACAGGGGGTCGTTTTGATTGTTGGGTTTCCTGTGTAATTATTGTAGGGTCTTTACCTTACAATATAAAGTGCCTAGAGGCAACTGTTTGTTGTGATTTGGTGCTATATAAATAAAGTTTAATTGAAATTGAATGCTGGTGGAAACTATGGTTTCATGGTTGGTGAAAAGGTGACGTGTGGGCAGAGAAAAAAAGTCACCAAAATGGTGAAATCAAGCACTGATCTCAGCTCTGAATTTACTCTCTGAGGACTCTTTTAGTTTTTCTTTCTTTACTAATTTTTGGTGTTTTTTTTCTCAGGCACTCCAATAGGTGGAAGATAGAAGTGTGCTTATGCTCACGACTTTGGGACCACATGCTTGATTCTCACAAATGAGATGATTAGATCCCTTAAATCAAGTTCAAAGCATCCTATGATGTTAACATCTGCCATAAAATTGAGCCCACTGTCAGAGGCTGTAAGAAGATCATTTGTAACCTTCACTAATGCTGTTTCTGTGCTGTGATCAATTCTGAAACCTGACTGAAACTCTTCAAATAAAAATTCCTCTGCAGATGATCAGTTAGCTGTTTTACAACTACTCAAGAATTTTGGAGAGAAAAGGAAGGTTGGAGATGGGCCTATAATTAGCTAAGACAACTGGGTTTTTAAGTAATTACAGCCACTTTAAAAGCCTGTGGTACATAGCCCATTAATAAAAATAGAGCGATCATATTTAAGATTGAAGCATCAATTAATGGTAGGACATCACTGAGCAGTCTAGTAGGACTGGGGTCCAATAGACATGTTGATGGTTGACGTTAACTCAGAAAGATCAATCGGAGATAAAGAGTCTAAACAAATACCGGCAGTACTAAAAGCAGCTGAACATAAAATCTCTTTGAGATGGTTATAAAAAAAAATTTCTCTAATGGTTAAAATTTTGTTTGTGAAGAAATTCATGAAGTCATTACTAGTTAGAGTTAAAGGAATACTTAAAATGACTCTGTCAGCCTGGCTACAGTGTTGAAAAGAAACCTGGGGTATTCTTATTTTCTTCAGTCAGTGAAGAATAGTAAGATTTCCTTGCTTTATGGAGAGCTTTTTTTTTTATATTTTAAATAGAGCAACAAACTCTTATGTTAGTTATACCAGGGAGTCAGGCCCTTCTGATTTGAGGTTTTCCTTTTCAGAGGAGCCACAGTATCCAGAGTCGTACGCAGTGAGGATGTGAAACTACTGACGAGATGATCTATCTCTCTGGGATCAGAGTTTAGGTAGTTGCTCTGCACTGTCTTGGCACATAGCATTGAAGTGCATAATAATGAAGGAATTATATCCTTAAACTTAGTTACAGCACTTTCAGAAAGACTTCTATTGACATTTATTCCCCACTGCTGTGTAATCAATTGATGCTGGTTTTTGGTTTGTTTTTTGGTGGTCTGGGAGCACACACGGTGCCTATGGGGTTTGGGTTCTGGGGGGATGACTGGAGGAGAGAAGCTGCAGAGAGGCATGTAAAACTGCAATTCTGCTTCCTGCTTTCAACCCTGGATAGTCACGTTTTGGTGGGTTTCCCCAGAAAGTTTCTCAATTATCTATAAAGCCCATGTTGTTTTTTGGACAACACTCAGACAGACAGCAATTGAAGGAGAACACGCGGCTAAACATGTCGTTCCTGGTCTGATTGGGGAGGGGCCCAGGGAAAACAGAGTCCTACATTGTTTTTGCAAGGTTACACACCAATTCAATATTAACTTAAGTGAGCTCCGATTGGCATAACCGGGTGCCATTACTGCCAATGCGAATTATTATTTTACCAAATCTACATTTAGCCTTAGCCAGCAGTTTCAGATTTTCTTATGTGTCACCTGCTCTGGCCCCCCAGAAGACATTCAGCTATGGTTGTTGGTGTCGCTAGCTTCACATTTCTCAAAACAGAGTCACCAATAACCAGAGTTTGTTCCTCGGCAAGTGTGTCACTGAGTGGTGAATAATGATAAGAGACGTGAATGGGTTGGTGGTGTACCTGGGGCTTTTGTTTAGGACTACGCTCCTTACTCACCCAGCGTAGTCTGCTGGGGGAAGCAGCAGACTTCCCCCAGCAGACCCTGTTTATTTCTACTGGAAAGTTTTAACAGGCGCATCTATGGCGACTGACTCACTGTGGTGCCTCTGCGGGCCGTCAGAGGAACTGCAGGGTTTGGTGCTTCCATTTGATTATTGCTTCAGTCCTGGCTCATTACTGTTAGAATTGTAGATGTTTTTGCAAAGCTGCAAAACAAGAAATAACTTCACGTCGATTTTTAGGAAGCTAAAACTATGTGACCAGAATTAGACTAACAGGGGGTGCAGTAACCAATAACTGCTGATTTCTTTAACTCAAATAGGTTTCATGTTTTCTGCCACATGTCACAGAAAAGTGTCCTTCTGATTTCCTGTTATTCAGGAAATGTTCAAACAAATGCAAACAAAGAAATTTATACATTTTTTCAGTGCAGATGTTTTCTTCAGTTAAAAAGATGATGGTGTTATGCTCTGATGGTTGTGTGTGTGTGTGTGTTTGGTGGGTGTCATATATCTGTAAGTCTTTTGTATACTGATCTGCTCAGGGACTATAAATGTACTTTGAAACTATTAGTTTTGCTAAAACCTTGCATGTATTTTATTTTTTATAGAGATATACATTAACATGAGCTGCCCCTGTTAAATACATATTCATGTATTAAATGTATAAAAATGAATAACTTATTCAGTATGTTTTATGTAATATCTTTAAAAGTGAATCTAGGAAGTGCAGCTTTCAGAAAAGTAAAAGGAATATTTTCCAGCAATTTAAGAAAAGGTAATATAAAAAAACCTCAGACTCGTATCCAAGTACTTTGCTCAAGTAAATGTATTTAGTTACATTCCAGCACTGCCTGCTGATGATTTTCTGAGTCAATGAACTGAATGAGGACTCAGTGTGAATGTGAGCCTGCTGATGGAGACAGTGAGGAGGATAAAAAAAAGAGGACAGAAAGAAAAAAGCAGGATGAGGGTAGGATGAGGTGATGAAGAGGGATGTCAAGCTGAATACAAACAGCCTGATTTCACCCTCCTGTGTGTCTAAGTGATAATAAAGTGCAGTAAAGTCCTTTTTACCTCCTGCTGGGAAAACTCACATCAGCTCCAAACACAAAATGTCATCTGTGTTTCAATCTCCTCCGAACGCTGCCGCTGAGAGCCGAGATGGAGTCAATAACAACAACAACAACACCGCTATTACAGCTTCAGGAAAGATCTGTCTCTCATTCTGTCTGCTTTCACTTTTATTTATTCTCTTTTCCCAGCATGCACACACAAACACGTCTCTCCATTACTGCCATTAACTCCTGCAGAGGCTGCTTCCTTTAATTCTCTTACAGTCCCTCATTTTTATCACAAGACAAATGGATCTAAAATTGGGGAAAATTTTGATAAATTCTGGCAAGACCTGATTAAAAACTAAATGCATGTGTCGACAGAAAAAAATATATTTGTGTTTATCAATTTAAAGCATGGTAGAGTTTTGTATGATGTTTGGTATTATAAAAAAAATCCTTTAGGAAGTCAGATGAGGAAGTATAAAGAGCTACAAAGTCTACATTTGGTGTGAGTGGCCGAGACACGAATCACACTCAGGTTCTCTGACCTATGTAATTTTATAAATCTGTATTTAATCAGGCAGTCTCATTGAAATTTAAATATTTTTTAAGTGAGACCTGTGGACAGGAACTTATTCAGCCGATGGGAACAGGTAAAGGTGGAGAATATAAAATAACCAGGAGAGGTGACGCAGTCCAGTGTGTACTACCGAGAGAAGGTGCTTCACAAAGAGAAGCTCAAGTATTTTATATAAAATATTTTCAATTCAATTCAATTCAATTCAATTCAACTTTATTTGTATAATTCACAACAAACAGTCGCCTCAAGGTGCTTTGTATTGTAAGGTAAAGACCCTACAATACTGCAAAGAAAACCCAACAGTCAAAACGACCCCCTATGAGCAAGCACTTGGCGACGGTGGGAAGGAAAAACTCCCTTTCATTGCCAACATTTTATGTAAACTAGGCAAATTCTGAAAATCAGTGCCGGTCAGGTGCATGGCCAGGGGATTTTTATGCTTCAGTATTTTTACATATTTAGTTCAGCTTCACTAGCTAATCAGAAACAACTCAAACAACATCGAATCTATAGAAAAGCCCTTCAAAAAGCCATAAAAGCTAAATAAAGCTCTTATTTCATCATCGTAATGCCACCCTCAGAAACACTGGTTATTAAAACCATTTAAACCATTAACCAGTCCTGTTGTTTTTTTGGTGACGTTTAAAGAACTGCAACAACACTGAAACAAAGATCTGATCAAACAGAGTCAAACTATGACTCATTCAGTCACTGCATCACATATGGGTCGACAGAAGCCCCTAATAAAGTGATTAATTTCATCATGCAATAATCCACTGCAGTTATCAGATATGAATAAAAATCAAAGATGAGAGAAAAGTCCCTGACCATAATCGTAAGTACTTGAGGAGAAGGATTGAAGACGTCTCTCACATGAGAGGGTCAAGGACTTAACATCTTCATGAACCAAAAAAGACTACAGTGACTTTGATGAGTAAGGCCCTACACAGTCATACATCCAAGATCATAAATCATCTCTCAGATTCATCTTCTGGACCTTTTGAGGGGCCTGAGCTGCAGGCTGGGAACCAGCACAGTGAAATCTAAATGAAGTGGTATGAACTAGTTCCATGAGTGGACGGTGTGACCTGAGACAGACAGGCAGTTAGACAGTCAGACAGACAGCTTTAAGCCTCATTCACACTTCGTTTATTTTAAGTTTTAATCTAATTATTAACCATTTGGTGGGGGTTGTGTGTGTGTGTGTGTGTGGGGGGGGGGCTCTTTGTCATGCATCGGGCCGGGTGCTTAGGGGGTGTCATTGACAAAGCTCCTCATCCAAAAACATTTAGTCCAATGTTTTGGTGTCATTTAGAGGTGCTGGGGGTTGTTGGCGGTCATAAATACGTGCAGCAGCAGCAGATGGATACCAGATTAGCGCACCCGTCATTCTCCATTCTCCACACCCTCCACCTTTCTTCTCACTCTCCACCTCCACAAAAGTTTCTCTCTTGTCTCCCTAAATCCACCCTCCATCCTCCCCCGACTCCTGTCACCCCTTCCCACCTCCCATCACCTCCCTAAGCCTCTTTTATTGCTCATTTCAGCACGATAAAGACGAGGCAACGCGCCTCCTCGGCCAGAAAGCAGCACTAATGAATTCATGGGCTGTAAAGGCCTTGATCCCCCCCCCTCCACCCCTCGCTACCAGGGGAGGGGCGCTATTGTTTAGGAGTATATAGGCTTGTCTATTACCCGCGCACACACACATCCACACACACTGCCACTGAAAAGAGCCATTTATTGCCAAAGAGCCATTTCATTGCCCCCCTCCCATAAACACACTTTCATTCATTCACTGTTGCACAGTTACAGAGCACGACAACAGTAGCAGAAGGTGGCAAACGGCGACAAAGACAGGCCATGAAATTCAATTAGCAGATCTGAATCTTTGGCGTGTGTGTGCGCTCACTTGTCTACCTTTGTGAGGACCACCTTCAGCTTTTAACCAGTGCTGTGAGGACAGTTTAAACAGACCTTCAGGATCCAGGTTTAAACCACAGTTCAGCTTCAGGAAGAAACATTCAGGTCCTAAATATCATAATAGTACAGAATATCTAAAGGTATAATTTTATTTGTATTTAATATTGTAAAATTTTAAATTTCCCTTGATGGAGACCGCACAGAAAGACCGTGAAACTGAGCCAATGTTGGAGACCGTACCATAAAATGTCTTTCCCTACAGACGATGTAATGTGATCTGTAATATTAAGTTACTTTTGTTTCTATAGCATATTTTACATCAACAGGAGTTTGCACAAACTATACAGGTACACAGTAACAATGCTGCAGTACAAAAGACTGAGAGAACTACAAAACAAGATGACCACAAATCATGACAATCATATTAAAAAGCGAATACATTACAGGAAAATATATAAAAAATAATCAGAATTTTTAAAAAGCAAAGAAAAATGAATAATAAATAAATCTGAATAAATGTAAAAAAAAAAAAAAAAAAAAAAAACAGTTCCAGGTAAAATTAGAATAAAAGGAAAATACAAGGGAATAAGTAGTGTACCAAAATCTTGACAGTGGGTAAATTGTAGGGTATATTGAGTTTTATACTTTGTGGGGACCTTTTACCTAGTTCTCATTTTAGACTAGATTAAATTAGATTAAATAAAACTTTATTAATCCCTTTAGGCAGATTCCTTCAGGGAAATTAAAGTTCCAAGAGCACCTTTTACAGATAAAATAGGCACACAAACACAGCAGAAGTCACGATAAACAAACACACGAATAAATAAATAATAAAACAGACAAGTATTTCTTTGTTATGATGTGTTGTGGTCAGGCTCTAGAATAACCTTTCTACTTGGATCCTTACAGTTAGAAGCAGGTTTGGGTTTGGTCTTTGTAAAGCATTATGCTGATCTGGGTCCCCACAGGGATATTAGGACAAATGTGTGTGTGTGTGTGTGTGTGTGTGTGTGTGTGTGTGTGTGTCTGTGTGTGTGTGTGTGTGTGTGTGTGTGTGTGT
>JAVDPK010002905.1:188149-232973 GCA_034780415.1 Cichlasoma orientale | reverse complement strand
TGTGTGTGTGTGTGTGTGTGTGTGTGTGTGTGTGTGTGTGTGTGTGTGTGTGTGTGTGTGTGTGTGTGGGTGGGTGGGAGATGTAGTAGACGCTGATCAGCCACATCATTAGAACCACTAACAGGTTGCATGGTATAATAATTTAAATAGAAAGCTCTTTGTTGGAGTAAACAGAAGCTGAAGTGCAGCGTGTTTATACATTAATAATTTGTCATCCAACATGAACATAATGAGGAGAAAGTCAAACCTACAGCCGTGAACCCGAGTCCCTCCTCTCGCCTCAGGATTATATTTAGTTTGTTTCCAAAGCTTCAGGATGATAATGTAGTACTGACAAGTTATGTTGCCATTTCTTAGTGGTGTCTTGTAAGCCTGTTCAGCTTATCGAATCTAATCAGTGATATTATCTTGTCACAGTAGCACCTGTCAGCTAGTGGGATTTAGCAGGAAGCAGATAAGTTAATATCTGTATCTGAAATCACTCATTTTGAATGCTGATTGAGTCATTTTCTTCACACTGTTACATTTATTATTGTTGCAAAATTTTAACATATCAATATGAACGACTAAATAAATGACAGCAAACCCTCCTGCAGCCTTCTGGAGTATTTCTAGTATGCTGTACTTAGTACTCGGGAGGTCTCATTACTTTTGGATGCCTGAAAAAGATCAGTTTGGTGGAGCTTTTAGGAGCATGACCACCTTCCTTTTGTTAAGCTCTGTTTGTTTTGCTTCCAAGAAAGGCCTCAATAACAGCCTGGAGGCTTGTTGATTCGGTTTCCCTTTTCATCTCTCTCTCGTAAGATGATTGCTGCATGAGGAAATCAAACATTTCCATAACAGGTCCTTGTGAAAGGCGGTATAAAGGATGTACAGCGGTTGAACCAGTGACAGGGTTGTGGGCGCCTGAGGCTCATTGATGCCTTCGGGGTTTAAGGCCTGGCCATGTGGTCTGATCCCACAGAAAAGCCACTGCAGCACAAGCTGATGCTGGCTCTGATGAAGGAGACAGAACACACACAGCATCACAGCTTGCTGACTTCTTTCCAAAATGTCTGACCTAACCTGATGAAACAGATGGTTTGTTGTCCAGCACCATCTGGGAAATCATCCTTTGAAAATGTTTGGAAGAGATGTCACTTTCAAATAACATTTAGCAGGTAATCTGGACACCTAAAACTCAACAGAAGCTGCTTCCTTAAAGCCCAGTACTTCCTCATAGGATGCTAACTGGTCCAAACTTGCTGTCCTATAAGTACAAGTGCAGAGGTTGAAACCTGGCAGGTTGGATTCTCTTGTGATCTTAAGAATTTTAAACAATGCAGCTGCCCAGTAATCAGAAGTCTTACGCTCTTGGTGGCAGCTGACTTGCAGAACAAGACTACAGAAGAGTCAGAACTGGATCATGGAGCACAAAAAGAAGGATGTCCAGTCTGATAAATAATGTTTTATTTTCCATCATCTGGAGTCCAAGAAGTGAGAGCAGAAGATGGGAAGAAGGTAAACCAATGGAGACACTGGAAAACCTTAAGCGCTCCACACTGTTCAGTAACAGTTTGGGGAACATCATGAGGAGCTGAAGAGTTTAAGATCTGATCCATGGAAGCTCACCTCGCAACTACCAGGACTTAACTTCAGTTATGATTTTGGTTTCCAACTAGTAGAAAAACTTTAAACTCTATTGGGTGGTATCCCCTTAGAGTGGTCACTGACCCAGTATTGTTCATGTGCATCATCACATGAACCAAGGTGTGAAACAAGGCACGGGTCAGTGCCATCAGGAGTTTCGGTGAAAACATTGTGAGACCTTGCCTATCATGTGACCTATTGAAGTAAAGTGTGAGTGGGTCACCTGGATGACTGAGAACCTACACACTCTTTTCCAATCATTTTTGCTATAAATCTCTCATTACGATAGCTTTGATTGTTGGCCTAGGCTCTTCATCTCTATGGCTGCTGTGCAGGTTTATCAAGGCATGCCAGGCAGCTGTCACCTGGGCTCCTGTTGCCCCCATCTGTCCCTGCAGGCATCCTGCATTTGAGACCAGCAGGGACTGGTAGTTGCATCTACAAGATAGGTTTTATGGCCAAAAACATCTACAAGCAAGGGTCCAACTCCCTACCTCCAGCACCTCCACCTCTTATTATTTGAATTATATTTAATACTTAAATCCACTCTAAATAACTAATGTTTTAAAGTTCAGTAACTGCTTGAAACTGGTTAATTTAATTCAGAATTGTGTTCAACATTCAGGATTCCAATTACTGACCCGAGGAGTCCTGCTGATGTCCTGGAACCAACAAACTCCTCCAGAGTTCTGAGGACTTCATGCTTCAAAGAGTCAGAGCTGTGTGGGTGGTTTTAATGTTGTGGCTGATGGGCGTATCTGTGTTATATGCATGAGCGGTGGTGTTCTTGGTGCCGCAGTCACTCGTTCAGTTCAGTTTTATTTCTATAAAAACTGTCTCAAAACGCTTTAAAGAAGCCAGAGCCTGAACCCCCTACAGCATTCACTAAGGTTCCTATTTCAGATGAAGTGATGTTTCAGTAAAACAGAGGAGTATTGTCATGTTTTACTGCCCACACAAACACACAGCAGCAGGGAAACAACAACGTGAGGCTCAAACACGGGAACACGACAGGAAATCAATCTCATAAAGCATAGGAAACATATCCGGTGGGGGCAGCGGAGTACAGGGGAGGGGAGGAGCGTGAGGAGGGGGGGAACAAAGATGGCGGATGAGACCTGAATGAAGTAGTGAGCACATCAGATCATTATACCAACACTCTGCTGTTATAATGCCATCTCTCCTGGAGAGGGGTGGGGAACAAAAAACAGAACGGGGGAGGAGCGGCGGAACACGGCTGATGATCACATGATGTCTGACCTCTAACATCATATAAAGATGTCATAAGTTTGACCTTTGACCCGTTACAGTGAGCAGTTCAGGTGAGAGCTGGGTATCAACGTTGAGCTTCAGATGTTACTGCTAGTTGAGTTCGGTTCCTCTTACTGTCAACAACCCATACCAGTGATGTCAGAGGCTGGGGGCAGGATTATTGGGACCAAAAAGATAAAACTTAGTGGCCACCACTTTTTTAATGAAAAATCTAAAACTAGCAGAAAATCTAATTTGCCCATTTCAAGGATAAATAAGAAAGCAATGTTTTTATGCTAATGTAGGTTTGCAAACCCCAACACAGCACTTGAAATAGTACAGATTGCCATGGTGGTAATTCAAGACATCGATGTACACATGCAGTCATGTAATGATGTGGCTCTATGGTGGATTGTTTGTTGCAGAAAGTCCAACAATTCCTAGAGAGTTTGCAAGTTGAATTCAGGCCTGCCTAGACCTAACGCCCAATTAAAGGCTAATGCTAATAATTTGCAGCTGATGCACTGCAAAAATGTCCCAGATGAAACCCTACGCTATAAGTTACGTTGTAACCTGATGTATATAAATGAAACTACACTGGCCCCCATTGACTGCTGTGATATAATCCTATACATTTCCAGTGACTTCTTCCTCTGGCAGCATTTTTTCAATCAACTGGAAAAGACTGGATCAACTCAAATAGAGAAACTCTACTGCCAACTAGTGTTTGGCAGTGAAAGTGCAGAGCAAAGCAGGCGCACCATGCACACGTAAATGGTGGCAACAGCGTTGGACACTTGCGTAGGCTATATAGTGTCCTCTACAACGTAGAAGGATAAATCACACATTATGTTGCATTCACAATAAATGTAAATAAAAGTTTGTTGACAAGAAGAAAAACAGAAGCTCACCAGAATTCAGTCAGATGGGAGTTTATTTAAATTTCTAACAATACCCAGCTCTCATTTGGATTCTCAAAAACTGTCAACACATTCAGTTCAAAACAAAAAACCCCAAATCAATAAAAAATAAATAAAAATCTGACATCCAGGTTCAGCCTAAGGCCCAAACTGGGTGTCAGACTGGTTAAACTAGACAGAGACTCTGGTCCCAGAGAGATTTTTCTGGGCCCGTTAGCAGTGACAGAACAGTGGAAGACTTGGATTATAGCAGCAGTCAGTAACAGCACATGAAAAATAAAAAATGCCATCAACACGGGTTTGCACTCATTCAGTCATTAGAGTAACTCACCACAGGACTCGAGCTGCTGAATTAAGGTGACCTCTAACGCTACCGTGCACTTCATGCACTTTAATTGCACTCTAGTTTATGCCCTTTCCCAGATGACGTTTCGCTATACTTTCCTAAATATTTCTTCAGCTAAATTTTGATAAAACCGAACCGCTGAATTTAAAAGCTGTCATGGTTCCAGGGTTTTGCAGCATTCTTCAAGATTCTTGTTTAATATTATTGAGTTTTTGATGCCTGATTTTGCTTTATGGTAATTCTAGTGATGATTTTCAGGTTTTGAGATATTATTGCGTTTCCATTTCTATCTTTCTGTTATTACTCCTCTCTGTGTTTGCCCGTTTTCCTTTGTAACACCTTCTGTGTTCCCTCCGAACTTGTTGATTGATGTTTACTATTTTCTTCGTTTTTCAGTGTCCTCTTGTTTCAGTTTTCACTTCCTGTTTCAGTTGGTGTTCTCTATTACTTGCTCTTTTTATGACCATCTGCCCTGTCCTCATTGTCTTTATCGGCACGTTTTGCACCAGGTGTTCTACTACGTGCTCTTTTATTATCAGCTAAACTTAGTTTTTTTGTGATTTAGTTGAATTGTGTCATTTGGGGCCACTTCAGCAAATACTCAACATTTTGACATTAAATTTTTCTCAAAAGATAGTTACAAACTTGTTTAAAATGAAAAATGTCTGGAGAAGATTTCAGGATAGGGAAAGAGTCGGGTAGTCCCCCAGATAACAGCAGCAAGGAGTGGGCAGTAAACTGAATCTGGTTTTCAGCAGGTGTAATTCAGCCCCCCCCCCCCCCAAAAAAAAAAATATCTGCCACTCTGCCCTCTCTTCTCTCCACCTATTCCCCATCACCAACTGCACCACCACAGCCCCACCCTCACCATGCGATCATTTCACTCCCACATCTGGTCTCTTGCCACTTCACAGCCCTGCCTCTTGCCCCAGTCACCTCGCTGTCCTTCACTGCTGATCAGGTGAGAAAGGAGCTAAACAAGCCCAAGACCAGAAAACCAACAGGCCCCAGATGGCATCAGCTCCAGACTGCTCAGGGACTCTGCAGCTCAGCTCTGTGGGGTGGTCATGCACATGCTTAATCTGAGCCTTAGTCTGGAGAAGGTCCCTGACCTGTGGAAGACTTCCTGTGGTTCCAGTGCCAAAAACTGTGCACCCCAGGAAACCTAACCATTTCAGACCTGTGGCCTTAACTTCCCACCTGAAGAAGATCCTGGAGACGATCATCCTCAGCCACCGCCGACCTATGATGAGCACGCTGCTGGATCCCCTGCAGTTTGCTTATCGTCCTGGTATTGGAGTGGATGATGCATTCATTTACCTCCTGCACAGATCACTGTTACACCTGGAGAGTACTAAATGTACTGTGAGGGTCATGTTTTTTGACTTCTCCAGTGCTTTCAATATAATCCAATCGACATTGCTGAGGGTGAAGCTGGAAGGGGCAGGGGTTAACCGTCACCTTACTGCATGGACAATCGACTACCTCACCAACAGATCACAATATGTGAGGCCTCGGGACTGTGTGTCTGAGGTGGTGGTATGCAGCGCAGAGGTCCCTCAGGGGACAGTGCTCTCTCCCTTCCTCTTTAAGCTCTACACATCAGACTTTAGCTATAATACCACTAATTGTCACCTCTAGAAGCCAACTTTGTATCTGATGGGAATGATCAGGAGTAGATGAATGTCATCATTGACTTTGTTATCTGGTGTGAACTCAACCACCTGCACATTAACACCAGTAAGACGAAGGAGAAACCAACACCCATCACTCCGGTGAACATCCATGGTTTGGACAATGCGGTGGTAGAAAGGTACTCTGTGTTCACCTTAACAGTAAATGGGACTGGTCGGATAAAACTCAAGCTCGGTGCAAGAAGGGCCAAAGTCAGCTTCACCTGCTCTGCAGGCTGAGGTCTTTTGGGCATTACTGAGGACCTTTTATGACACGGTGATGGTTTCTGCAATCTTATGCAACTTTATGTCCTGTTTTGGTTTCTATCAAAAACTGGGCATTCCATAAAAAGTTATTATAATGAACCCTTTTCCACACTGCTTGTATGCAGTGTGTAGTCGTTATTCTCAAATCCATGGGATCTTCAGTCAGATTCAAGGTAATCAGGGATAAAGGTGCTTCAGTGCTCAGGCCTCCCAAAAAGTGGGTATCACCCATTCTGCACTGAAGGGGTTCATCTGAAAATGAGGCATAAAATGTTCTTTTCCTATCACCTAACACCATCATCATGGAATATCTTCTGATTTGGAGATGGTGATTTCCCAAATATGGGCTGATTTTATCTGGAGCTACTCTTAATAAATTTATTAGACCACCACCCAGTGTGAGGTTTATACCACACCTGCCCAAAATTAACAGTACTGATAATTACTAAATACATTTTAATGTTGATTACATGAACAACCGTCTCTCTGTCAGAGCACACGTGAAGATGCAGGTCAGGTGACAGAGTTAGTCAGGTGACAATGCTGGTCAGGTGAAGGAGTTAGTCAGGTGAAGATGCAGGTCAGGTGAAGATGCTGGTCAGGTGAAGGAGTTAGTCAGCTGACAATGCAAGTCAGGTGACGATGCAGGTCAGGTGACTGAGTTAGTCAGGTGACAATGCAAGTCAGGTGACGATGCAGGTCAGGTGACAGAGTTAGTCAGGTGACAATGCTGGTCAGGTGAAGGAGTTAGTCAGGTGAAGATGCAGGTCAGGTGAAGATGCTGGTCAGGTGAAGGAGTTAGTCAGGTGAAGATGCTGGTCAGGTGAAGGAGTTAGTCAGGTGAAGATGCAGGTCAGGTGATAGAGTTAGTCATGTGAAGATGCTGGTCAGGTGATAGAGTTAGTCATGTGAAGATGCTGGTCAGGTGATGGAGTTAGTCATGTGAAGATGCTGGTCTGTGTGGACTGTGAGCTGCAGGCTTAAATCTTGCTTCAGAGTCTAACGCCTCTGCTAACTCTTTGCCTTCGGTCACAGCTGTGTGAAGTGCTAATCATGCTCGGCTAGCTGCTCGCCTGTGGCGGCTGGTGTTTGAAGTGCTAATCCCGGCAGAGGAGCAAGGATTATTCATGTGACGGCTGAGCCCGGCTCCCGGCAAGAAAACATCTGGCACAAAGGAAACGGGGAGCAGATTTCTTCTGTTTTCCGATAATGCAGACGGAGATCCAGTGTTCTGTGTTTAGGATGATGAAGAATATATTTATGAGCTCATTTTAATCTGTTAGCTACAGAAAAACTATATCAAAGAATATAGAGGCAGACGTTTGGAACTATAACTGAATTAATCATGAAGGGGACAGTATGAGCTCAACAATATTCTCTTTTATTTTGATATCAAAGCCTGTGTTGCGTCATTAGTATTCCAGGACTAATTGTAAGTGCAGTGAGCCGCAAACACACCACATATTCTAACTCTTACATCCTTTTACATTCAGCATATGTAAGCAGACCTTTTTATGAACACCAGACCTACTTTGTACATCTTTTGGATTTGAAACATATTGATACTTTTTAATTGTACAGTAATATGAGTTCTGTGTTATCATCTGTTATTCTAACTCAATTCAATCAGTTTTTATTTTGAGGGAACAATTCACATCGACAGTCATCTCAGGGAAAAAACTCCCAGGATCAGTGCGGCGCAGCCGTCTTTCACAGCAAAAATCACCTCTGAATGAATGGAAAGCAATTTTTTACCCAACACAGAACCCTAAGATCAACATTACTGCTGTTTCCACACACTAGATCAGCTTAATTACTTTTTGTATGGTCTTAATCTATGAAACATACAGCCCAATTCATTAGTAAATTTATATTTTATGCTATAAATCTCTATATGAAAGTAATTATTAACTAAATGGAGTAAATGCTGAGCCCCTCTTTAGACTGACAAAGATAACCTGAGTTAGTACAAAATTCTGTTTTAAAATGATTTTATTTATTAAGAGAAAAAAGCTATCTAAACTCACCTGGCCCTGTATGAGAAACTAACTGCCCCCTTTTTTAAATCATGAATTAACTGTGATTCAACACATTTTCTGGAAAGCTGAGTTCAGTGTCACTGCCACACCCGGGCCTGATTTCTGCCTGCTGAATCAAGAAATCACTGAAACAGAACCTTTCTGACAAAGTGAAGCAGGCTAAAAGATCTCAAAGAACCAGCTGAGGAACAAAGTTACTGACATCTATCAGTCTGGAAAAGGTTACAGAGACATCTAAGGCTTTGGGACTCCGGAGAACCACGGTGAGTATCCACACATGGAGAAAACTTGGAACAGTGGGGAACCTTCCCAGGAGCAGCAGGCCTCCCAAAATTACTCCAAGAGTGCATAGATGACTCATCCAGGAGGTCACAGAAGAACCCAGAACATCATCTAAAGAACCTCAGGCCTCACTTGCCTCAGTTAAAGTCATGATTGAACAATAAGAATGAGAATGGGAAAAAATGGCATCCATGGGAGAACTCCACTGCTGACCAACAAGAAGACAAACTCTTGTCTCACTTTCAACAACAAACATCTCGATGGTCTCCAAGACTTTTGGGAAAACATTCTGTGGACTAACAAGACAAAAGCTGAACTTTCTGGAAGGTTTGAGTCCCGTTACATCTGCATAAACTAACACAGCATTTCATAAACAGAACATCACACCAGCAGTCAGACGTGATGGTGGTAGTGTGATGGTCTGGGGCTGCTTTGCTGCAATGGATGGAATCATGAATTCTGCTCTCTACTAGAAAATCCTGAAGGAGGCTGTCCAGCCATCGGTTTGTGCCCTAATGCTCAAGAGCACTCGGGTTATGCAGCAGGACAATGATCTGAAACACACCAGCAAGTCCACCTCTGAATGGCTACAAAGTCAAAATGTGGCCTTAAATTAGATTGAGATGCTTTAAACAGGCCGTTCATGCTGGAAAACCCTCCAATGTGGCTGAATTCAAACTATTCTGCAAAGAAGAGTGGGCTAAGGTGGCACAGCCAGGTATTAGGTTTAAGGGGAAATGACTTTTTCACACAGGGACAGGTAGGTTTGGACAGCTTTGTTCCCTTAATAAATAAAGCCATCATTTAAAAACTGATGACAAATATGCAAAAAACGAAGAAATCAGGATAGAGGCAGATATGTTTTCACAGCCAAAAATGAAACCAGTTCTTTCAGAACCAGCCCGTCATGGTACGGATCTTCCACCACAGCTCGCTCTCCCTGAGAGTCTCTAAGGTGTTAGGGCTGATTTAAAGGCTTTATTAAGAATCCCTTAATGACTCGGCTCCCACACAGAGACAGACTGTGTTTTAAATGGTCTGGTTGCCATGTAAGGTCATCAGCTCTGCAGCACTCGCAGTAAAACCAAAGACAGGCTTTTATGATCCAAAGCAGTGTCAGACAGAACTCATCAGGAAACTATATGCAGATGTTCATGTATCTATGATCAGGAGTCATGTTCACAGTTTGCTGATGTTTGCAGATATCCTCGCTGAGTTCAGTTCCCGCCGCCCTCCGTTCGCCCTCAGAGAACAATAAAGTTTGATTTGAAGCTTAGCAAGCTCTGAAGCTGCAGCATTTTAACAGTGTGCAATCACTCTTGAAGGAGATGGAAGGTCATCTGGAGACCTCACTGCGCTCTAACTTTGCACATCACTGTAAGCTTTGGTCACGGTTAGACCAAAATTTCATTGGTAAAAAAAACAATGTGAAACCATGACGATCTGAACTGTGATGCTGTACAGTTAACAGTTAACATAGTACTGTATGCAACATACATTGTTATACTATAATACACTGTACAGTACTGCATTATAAACTTTGTGAATTGTACTATACTATTTTGTTATACTGCATTACACTATGTTGTACACGTCATACTTTACTATATTGTACACAATTGTACTACTAGCAAATTTTAACAGCATTATACAATATTGTACTGCATTATAGTGCTTGAAATATTATCATACATCATTGTACTGGATGTACTGCAGTTTATCCTGCAGTGAGTGCAGTAGTTGTGTGTGTGTGTGAGTCCTCGGGGTGCTGATCTGATTGCACATCAGTCAACAACAGTAAGTCATTAAAGTTTAACAGGAAACCATGGTGAGTCACACAGAGCATCCATCTGCCGTATGGCTACGCCTAGAAATTCTGTCTGTAAAAATAATGAACAGAATAGGTGACAAAGGGCAGCCCTGGTTGAGTCCAACACCCACCGGAAACGAGTTCGACTTATTGGCGGCAATGCAAACCAAGCTCTCACTATGGTTGTATGGTCCATAACAACAGGCCAGACACCCCATACTCCCGCAGCACCCCCCCACAGGATGCCCCAAGGGACGCGGTCGAATGCCTTCTGCAAGTTCACAAAACACATGTAGACTGCAGGGGCAAATTTCCACACTCGTTGAGAAGATAAAGAGCTGGTCCAGCATTCCGCAACCAGGATGAAAACAGCATTGTTCCGGGCGCCTGGGTGGCTCAGGGGTGGAGCAGGCGACCACATTCATATGCTGCTTTGCGGTGCAGGCGGCGCGAGTTCAAGTCCCGGCTTGTCGCCAATTTGCCCCATGTCTTCCCCCGATTTCCTGTCCCTCTAGACTGCCAGTAAAAAGCCACTGTGGCCCTGCCACCAAGAAGTTGTTTAACTATCTCAGTGACCTCACCCCTACTGATGGGTGAGTCCTCCCCCTTGTCCCCAGACTCTGCTTCCTCTATGGAAGGCATGTCAGTGGGATTAAGGAGGTCCTTGAAGTATTCCGTCCACCACCCGACTATATCCTCAGTTGTACTAAGCAGTGCCCCACCCACACTATATATACCGTGTATGCACCGCTTTCCTCTCCTGAGTCACCTGACGGTTGGCCAGAATTGCTTTGAGGCAGTCCAAAAGTCTTTTTTCATGGCCTCACCAAACTCCTCCCATATCCCAGTTTTTGCTTCAGCCACAAACTAAGCCATGTTACACTTGGCCTGCCAGTACTCGTCAGCTGCCTCTGGAGTCCCACAGGCTAACCAAGCCCTATAGGACTCTGGAGGCAGCTTGATGGTCTCCCAAGGCAAGTCCTGAGCGAGAGGCCAGATGAAGAACGATTCAGACACCCCTAAGAGAGGAAGATCAAGAGAACAGGTTACCCTGACTGGGATAAGGTTACCAGGAGTTTCCTGTATGGGGTTGCCTTCAGTGAGAGGCAACAGACTAAGGTGGGCATCTTTGTATCCCTTCGGCATGCTGCCTGTATGTTGTAGTTTTTACAGATGGACGAGAGTCGTTTCCCTGTGCCTTCGGGTCAGGGAATGGGTCCCGGCTGTTGTTTGCGTTTATACACCTAACCCAAACTTCTTGGATTCACTGGGCGGGGTGGCAAGGGTGCTCCATCCGGGGCCTACGTCGTCTGACTGAGAGACTTCAACACTCATGTGGGCAGTGACAGTGAGACCTGAAGGGGCGTGACTGGGAGGAACAGCCTGCTTTATCTAAACCCGAGTGGTGTTTTGTTATTGCATTTCTGTGCTAACCACAGTTTGTCCATAACGAACACCGTGTTCGAACATAAGGATGTCCACACATGCACGTGGCAGCAGGACACCCTAGGTCACAGGTCGATGATCGATCTTGTAATCATCTCATCAGATCTGCAGCCATATGTTACGGACTCTCGGGTGAAGACAGGAGCTGAGCTGTCAATCACCACCTGGTGGTGAGTTGGATCAGGTGATGGGGGAGGATGCTGGATGGACCTGGTGCACCTAAATGTATAGTGAGGGTGTGCTGGGAACACCCGGCAGAGGCCCCAGTCCGTGAGATCTTCAACTCCCACCTTCAGCAGAACTTTGACAGCATTCGGAGGGAGGCTGAACATATATGTGGAGGTAATTCATCCTCAGAGAGGTCGCTTTAATGGAACTTCCTTTATTACATCATTATAGGAAATTGAGTTCATGGGAGTTGAATTTGGTCTATTATGATCTGAGTTCAGTCTTGAAGTTGATCAACACAAAGAGACATCTGTTTTTAAGTTTTTTTCTTCAAGTTTTTTCTTAAATAAAGTCCTTATTCCAGTGACATGTACGTCATCTCTGTGAATATATAAATATATGCAGTAGCTGAATAATGGGACAGCAGTCAAATTAAATTCACTTTTTGTTTTTGGAAACAGCTGAAGTGAAGTGGACCTGTTCTTTCTCTGATTTCCTCTCATATACCCATTCATATGAATGGGAGAGTGTGCCCAAACTTTTGACTGGTACTGTATCTCCATAATAAACACAATGAGCTCCGTGTGTGTGCCGTAATCCCGGCAGGCTGCTCTGAACACCCAATTTCACAGTTTTTTTTTATACTCTTGTATCTGTGTCATAGTGAGGGGATGTCCTTATATGGTCATCTCAGACTCACTATTCAAACCTTTTGCTAGTGAGGGGTAGTCAGTCAGGAGAAAGGTGCCTTAAAGGGGGAGGGGCTTAAACTGTTTCAGACAGAGGACCGAGGCCCAGTGTGAGATAAAGAAGGATTAGTTTGAGCTGTGAATCATGCAAAGCTGTGAAGTGAGAGTCCAGGAATAAAAACGCGGAGCTGGAAATGAGCAGAATCTGATACTGTTAAAGTTTATTAAAGCTGAAATCATCACTGAATTTATTAAGTCTCATTGGGAAACTTGTCACGTCTATTTCTGTGTTTTGATGATCGAATCACTGTTAAATTTTCCATAAAGCTTGCCTCAGCTTTTCTAATGTGAGGATTTCCTGCCTTCTTTGTTTTTTGTATAATCCCTGCAGTGACTAATTAGTCAGCTGACTTTATTTTTCCAGCCTCTGAAACAGGAAAACGTCCCACTTTTATCTGTTTTTGGGGATCTGGACTGCGGTTTATTGAGCCATCGGATTAACAGAGAGTTCAGGTTTATAAAGGATGTAGGTCAGCCTGCTGGAGGCTCTGATGAGTTTGTAAAGTCCCTCACATTTGATTTGATTTAGGTGACTCTAAACCTAAAATCTGTCATTGTCATCTCTATTCTAACCAAATGCCAGTCCAAACAGGCTCCCCACACATCAACAGATCAGTTCAACGATGACTGTTTGCACAATCCTTCATCTTGTTTTCTTCAGTAAGCACAAAACGTCTTTTTCTACTTTAAACAACAAAACAACTTAAAAACAAAAGCATGAGCCTGAATTTGTCCTGATCTCAGCCCTTCTGCTGGCTACAGCCACAGCCGAGCAAAACAACACAAAGTTCACGGTAATAAACCCGGGAAATGAACTAATGACAGGTTACAGCGGCCTTCGCTGCGAGGTTCAACAGCTACTGAGTATTATTATTCACGTGAATGATTTGCCTCCTAGAAAATAAAACACAGCACAAAAACCAACAGCAGCACAGAACGGAAAAGGAGCAGAGAGAGAGGCTGCGCGCTTTAAAAACACACAGATTCAGCGGAGTTCAGGAAAGTAAAGTAGCAGAAAGTAGAGTAAAGTAGAGTCGTGTACCTGCAGGTTCTTCCTCCAGACGTTCACAGCAGCGAAGGCGAGCTGCATCTGTTTCCTGCGGGCGTCTTTGTGCCGTTTGTAGGCGATCTCGATAAAGATGAGGAAGATTCCGGCCACAATGCCACCAGCAACCAACATGAACACACCTGAAGAGGACAGGTGACGAGAGGCAGCGTGAAACCTATTTCACTGAGGTGTACAGTATTTAAAAAAAAGAGTCACTGTGTGTGTGTACGATTACGCAACAAAATGATTAACAGGTATTTAATAATTAGCTAAACCAGATTAATATTTCATCAGTGTAAAAATCATGCTAATGCCCACATGTTGTAAACCAGGTAACGTCTGTTAAAACCAGCCATCGGCCTACAGGGGTGAAGCACCAAACCTGCAGTTCCTCTGCCATACAGCAGAGGCGCCACAGTGAGTCAGTCCCCATAGACTCCCATGTTAAATCTTTCCAGCAGAAATAAACATGTTTACAGCTGATACAGAAACTGCTTTGGTGTCTGTAGCTAATTTCCTCGTCATAACAGCTGTACAGGGAGGATGTTTTTATTACTCACCTCCTGGGTCAAGTCCCTCGCTCTGTGATAGATTATCCCTATTTAATTACTTCCTGCTTTTATTTTAGTAATCATTTGGGCCTTGTGGCTTATATTCAGTCTTACTTCCCTTGTCTTGTTACCCTTGATTAGTTTCAGCTGTTGTTGTTTCCCAGGTGTTTCCACTCCCCCTCATTGTGCCTGTGTATATACAGCCCCAGTGTCCCTCTGAGTGTCTGCTAACCTACCCTCCTCTTTTCCCGTGTCGTGTTTCTGTTCGGGATTTTGTTCTTCGTTTACGGACTTTGGCATCCCACCCAATAAAGGCTGTTTTATTCCTGTGTCTATGAGTCCTCTGTTTGGGTCCTTCCTGCCCATCCTTGACAGATTTGATGGTGTTTTAATATGGTTGGTTGCAGGCCGTATCTCTACCAGAACATTGTGTGATTTATTTGACCCTGAAAAGAATACAGGACGCTGGTGCTACTGCTGCTAACATTAGCCACACTCTGATTTTGCTTCCTGTTGACAAGTTCATTAGTTTAACTCTAAATGTCCACACATGCTCGTCCACAGACTGTTGCAGGAGGATCAGAACCTTGTGAATCTGAATGCTCTTTATTACTAGTTACTCATTTTTTTTAATTTGAAGTCAAACCTTTG
The DNA here is from genome assembly GCA_034780415.1 of Cichlasoma orientale. NCBI lineage: Eukaryota > Metazoa > Chordata > Actinopteri > Cichliformes > Cichlidae > Cichlasoma > Cichlasoma orientale. The sequence goes on along the minus strand of JAVDPK010002905.1, from coordinate 218,143 downwards.
GGCAATACCATCCAAGCTTAAACAGACTCCTACCTGCCATGTTCTCGAAGGTGAGGGTGGCGGGGGCGTTGCTCCTGGAGTCACACTCCTGGTATCGAACCCATGTCTTGTCGAGATCCTCCATGAAGCCGTTCTCGTGAGAACTGGGGAGAGACAGTGAAGCGTGCGCAGACAAATATTCGATTGTTCAGATGTTTCTTTGTTGGTTACGTGCTCAGGCGTGTGGAAATGTGTCTCTGCCTGACAGCCTTCCCACCCACAGCAGTGATCGTTTAACGTGTGTGTAAAGCTGAAATCACAGCCAAGAATGTGTTCAGTGCAGTAAACTGTGGGCGCTCAGGAGGTGGTGCGGGGCGTCTACGAACCAGAAGGTCGGTGGTTTGATCCCTGGCTCCTCTAGTCTGTGTGTCGAAGTATCCTTGAGTGTGTGGGAATAGTAACAAAGCACTTGTATCAATGAATGAATGCGTGTGAATGAGTGAGTGTTATAAGAGCCAGCCCATTTACCATGCCAGGAGGTAAGCTGTAGTCAGCAGGGTATCAGAGAGAAATCAGGGGTCTGCTGCACAAACAGCAGCATGTCTTTTATCCTGTCTCTCTCCCCTCAGTCCCAACCAGTCAGATGGCTGCCCCTCCCTGAGCCTGGTTCTGCTGGAGGGGGTCATAGGGGGTCGTTTTGACTGTTGGGCTGGCTCTGTAATTATTGGAGGGTCTTTACCTTGCAATATAAAGCGCCTTGAGGCAACTGTTTGTTGTGATTTGGCGCTATATAAATAAAATTAAAACTGAAATTGAAACAGAGCCCACACCTGATCCTAACCTGGCATTCTAAGGCCGAGCTCTTTGTACAGCATCCTTGGGTTTATTGAAAGGCGCTATATAAAGTTACTATTATTATTAAATCATCATCAACCAACCCCGTGTTTCAAAGGAAAGCAGAAAGTACTTTTTTGGAAAAAAAAAAATACATATTTAAGCTCATTCTTTTATCAAATGTGAGCCAACCAGGAGAGAGCTTCTGCTAGCAGAAGGATAGCGTTAGGTGATCACTGATGATTAGACCGCAGTGGTTTAAACTCAAATTTGCTTTTAATAGCGGTTTTAGTACCAATGAAGTCTCACACAGTTTACTTTGATCTTCGCCCCTCTATTTGCTCCAATTCAGAAATACAAACATCAGCAGGAGAGTGTCTGCTAGGCTGCAGCCATGGCTGCAAGTAGATTAGCACTGCAAAGACCAGGCTTAGTTAAGACGAGGCTTTAAACGAGTAAACAGGGTATCAGATTGTTTTTTGGTGGGGTATTAGTAGGGCACCCATGAGTGGGAAGATTGAACCTCATAACTTCCACCATGTTGCCAGTGACATGTTTAGGGTTAGGCCCTTTTATACGTGATCGTCACCTATTCAGCATAATGGAAATGTAACAGGAAACCTGTGATGCCTAAATGCACATAAGACGATTTCACACTAACATCTTCTAGTTTCTGAAACTCTGCTAAACTTGGTTAGCACGTGGCTAAAATGTAACACGGCAGCGAAGTGTGAGGCAGATACAGAAACAAAGGAATAATAGAAGAGTCATCATCACCTGTGACGACTCCATAACGCTAACATAACTGTAACCGTAACTGCAACCGCAGCCAATCAGAATAGTTTTTGGCAATTAGGGAAAATAATCACAAAAATATTCAAGTTTTTTCCCGGAGAGTAGATTTGGTCTTCTCACAAATATCAGGCTGGGGTTACCACCTGTGATCACTTAGACCCCAGAGGGTTCGTGTCCACCAGGTCACTGGCAGCCCACCTACGGTTAGGATTAACGCCAACCCCCTGTTATAGACTTTTTGAATGCTCGGAGCACACACTTGGAAAAACTTAGCTGAAAAAATGTAATTCCAAATTTCAGAGGTCTGAAGGGCAACATGTTTTAGCGGGGGGCAAAAACAAACCCATCCTAACCCTAACAGGACGGATTGCCAGTAGAGTACCTGAGGGTTTTGGTGAAGGTTTTCTGTACCTGAGAATAGCCAGAGACACGTTCTGTTTCCACGGGCTGTCTTTCCTCATTCCAATCCCGAATCCCGAGCGGAAGAAAAGCTCTCCTGTCGTCACCAGATCGCACTTCTGCGACGCCTCAAACTCCAGCACAGCGCTGTCCCAGATGAAGGCGTGAAGCTTACTGCGGGAGGACAAAGACGTGTTGACAGAGAGACACGCCACAGTACGACAGGTATATTCGTGACAGGTATGATGGCTGATCTGTGCTGCCTACTTGTCTCGGACAGCTTGGATGGCTTCAGCGGCGCTCTCGTAGTTGTGTTTCTCCATGTGCCGGTACATGGTGCTCAGCTCCACCTGCCGTCTGAAGTAGATATCCACCGAGCTCTGCTTCACTGTGGCGTAGATGAACTTATCTGACGGGTTACGCAGCTGAAAGCAGCAACAGATGGAAGAGGGTCAGAAACTCAACATAATACTCGGACTATTAGATTCAGCTAACATCTCCTGTGGGAGGATCTCTTTCACACCTGCACTTCAGCTCAGACCAGAGCTGATGCAGCTTCACATAAACAACCCGACACGAGTACATTCATGAACAAAACAATGAAAAAAATCCACTTATCGTACAGCAAGAGGAGGCTCAAACATAAGACTGTAATTCCTCCATGAATCAGGTTTGAGACAGCAGCAGCTGTCTTCTGTCTCATGTGAGGTGGAGGGAAGGATACAACTGCCTGTATGACGTCATTCCCAGAGCCCATGGTAAAAATCGTCAAGGCCGACGGGAGCTCTCATACTGCTGAGATATGTGACGGTCAGTCACAGTCCGATGATATTTAGCTATAACCAGCCTGCCCTACAATGGGACCGGCTCTCAGTCCAATCCCTTAATCCACCGTTCACATTAAACAGCAACAAACCACAGACTGAAATGAAACTGATCAAACCTCAACGGTTTATTAACATCACAAAGACACCTCAACCAAACCCCCCGGAGTCGGTCTTTCCATCCTTTACTCAGACTAAATACAAAAAGCTCTCAAAGAAATGAGACTTAAAAGATGAATTCAGCCAAATGTGGGCCTTTGAATTTACTGCAGAGTGAACGTCTTCTCTAAGAGCAGTTAATCCTCAATCAGAGGTGGTGGAAGCCTTCCACAGGGTACAGCTGGGTGGTTTCCAGGTTTGGCGAGTTGTTTTTGGCTTACCTGGATCCAGACTGATGACTAACTAACAAATGACAGCCTGTAACCATGCTGTCATGGACAGTCACAGACCAGGAAGTGGCCACTTGGAGAGACTGGCCACTTCCTGGTGTGGAGCACCCTGGTGAGTGTGAGCGATTTGCTTCTGAAGTTTGACTTTACAGACTTTTTAGAAGTTCCTCTGAACACTGGACCAGAGACCAGAGACAGATATACCAGATTAGTGCTCTTCTTCTTATCAGCTATGGCGCCGTCATCTGAAGAGGTCGTAGTTGATATATGTCCTCACCCTGGGGTCGTTGATGCCAGTGATGCGCTCCTCAGGCCGGTCCAGCACCAGGAAGGCTGCCAGGTTGGCAGTATACGATGCTACGATGATCATGGCGAACCCTGCCCACACCATACCCAGAATCCTGGCTGAGAAACTCCTGGGAGCTCCTGCACACAGAGCAGAGAGGAAACACCACAGTGAGTAGGCAGCAGCGCACCGCTGGAAGCTTTAACTTCCGTTTCTTCTTACCTTCTCCTATCCCAGAGTTCAGCAGTACTCCCCATGAGAACCACATGGCAGAGGACAAGGTGAGGGCGTCTTCCTCTTCTTCTTCACTGTTCACTTTAAACCTTCCGAACGGGCTGCACACACAGAGCTATATTAGATCCTGAAGAGTTCACCGATACACCACTACTCAATGACCTCAGCATTGCAACACACTGCAGAATGATGATCTGTGACGCATCAAATCATCAGAGAAAAAACCTACAGAGGCAAAAGTATTATGCTTCTTATTCAGACTCAATAAAGGCGCAGAAACTAGACCCCCCCCCCGTATGTTTCTTACAGCGGGCACAGACCGGGCACCTCACGGTGCTTTATACTGTAAGTTAAAGACCCCACAATGACAGTAAGATAGTTTTATACGTTTAATATATGAATACACTTTCAAATATAAAATTCAGAACTATTTACACTGACATTTGATGCAGAGCACTACCTCTGCTCTTAAGCCCCGCCCTTCCTCTGAATGTAGCAGGAATGAATAATACATCATGATTAATGAGCAGTAATAATAACTACTAGTTTTGCTCCATCCATCTATTTTTTAACTGCTTAGCCAGTTCAGGGCTGCAGAGGGGCCGGAGCCTATCCCAAATGAACACCTGGACAGGTCGCCGATCCACAGAGAGACAGCCGTTCGCACCTGCAGCTAGTTCCGAATCGCCGGTGAACCTACTGTGGACTGTGGGAGGAAGCCAGAGTACCCGGAGGGAATCCACACGGGCACAGGGAGAACCTGGCGGGTTCAAACCAGGAACCCTCCCTGCTGTGATGTGACACCACAGTGCTGCCCTAAGCTTTGTTTTATACATTAAAAAACACAAAAAACTAAGTACACATTACTTTAATGTTAGTATTAAACGTACAGTAACAGTTTGTTAGTTTGTTGAGTGATGCAAACGAATCGCTGAGAAGGAATCTTTTTTTTTTTTTTTACAAGCTTTGAGGCATTTTTACACCCGCCGACCGTCACACTCCCATGATGAGGACCTCGAACTTGTGACAGAGCAGAAGAACAAGAACATAGTTCCTGCTAAAACCAGCTACTAAAGAGATTTGTGGATTTTTTTGTATTGATTTTAAGAAGTGAAGTCCATTATACTGAAGACGGACCCCTCTGCAGCTGATATGTCAAACTGGGCAGTTCACACCAAAACAATCTGTCTGGACGAGCAGCTGCTCGGAGGACACGGACGCGGTTTGGGGCGGTGAGGAGCGGCGGGGCGTAGCTGTGGAGCTGTCGGAGCAGTTCTGGAGCTGCTCAGTGTCGTGTTGGTTTACCTGAACCGGTCTAGTAGGTAAAGCATCACTGCCACCACGTGGACCGACAGACCGACTAACAGCCACAGTGTGCTCTGGAACGGCTGCATGAATGAGTCCAGAGTGCTGCGAGGGATTTCCTGGAAGCACAAACAGACAACATGCATATTCACAGCTCAGTCACATCAAGTTTATTTATAACACACAAGGTTATGTGAGACACAGTTAGGAGCAGGAACCTTTGTCATCTGTCAGCACCTCGAATGTTGTCGTCTCCTTTTTATTTAAGATTTTTATATTTATATTTATTTGTCTATGAATAAACGAATAAACTGAAGGCTCCTGCAGGGAGAGCTTGTTTGTGGCATGGTCTCGTATCAGCGCAGCCGGTGTCGGATACAGGGCATCATCGATCGGTGCGCTTCTTCACGGAGAAGCTGATCTCTGACATCAGCGTGAGATCGATGGGGAGTTCTGTCCTGAACGCTGCTGTTTGTCCGGCTCAGCTTACACCGTGTGAGAACGAGAACATCGTTAGTTCACACGCTGATCGGCCGGACGGTAAAGCCTCTGATCCGCCTGAATCTGTAATATCTGCTCTCACAGAGTGGAAACATTAATGGAGCAGCTTCTCACTTCAGCGGCCAATCATAACTTTCTCTTTATTGAAATGACAAACGTGCCCGCTGGCGCCTCATATCAGCTGCCGCTAATTAACGAGGATTTTTCTGTACAACACTCCGACACGTCCGCTCTTCAGTTCAGCTTCCCTCAGATTAACAGTAAGAATCACAGCTGATCACATCTGAGCTTTTATCCACATGCTAAACAAACCCGTTGTGGGAAACTACGAGATGTTAGACGGTTCGAATCCTCCTGCAGCTGCCTGTGAGCCACACAGACGTGCGGCATGACCGTCTGACCCAGAATAAAAGTGGAGCTACAAACACAGCATGAAATCTGAACCTGGATCAGCTGCAGGAGGCGTGATGAAAATCATCGACCCGCTTCCCGTTTCTGTGAACTGGGTCAATCTGACCAAAAATATCCCAGATACCCCGCAGAGCAGCCGGACCCTCCACAGAGAGCACAAACCTCTTCCTCTCTGCAGCTTTTTGAATGTTTCAGAAAGAGTCCGTCTCAGTGTGGAGCTGCGAAACTGGACTTTTTCACACTCACTACTCCAAACCACGCAGCAGCAGATTCATGACTGACCTGCGCTGTGGACGGATCATCTCAGATGTCCGTTTTCCTCCTGCCATGTGATGGCGCTTGTCTAGCCTAACCAGAGCCGGCCGAGGTATAAGCAGGCTAAGCAGCTGTCTGGGGCCTCCGTGCCAGCAAGGGGCCCCCAGGAGAGCTCAGGAGTCTACTCAGCTTATCCCAGTGCCCGGCTGATCCTCGTTTGTTTGAAGCACAAGTTGTCTTTTGTAGACTCGGCTCTGATGACAGTGTTACATTATGAACATCCATCATTTGGGGTCTTTTCTTCAGCTGACCCTAACCCGGCTCTGCGCCTAACTGAAGCTCATCAGGTAGCACGAACACTACACATCAACTAGCCCAACTTCACTAACTCTCCCTACGCTGTCCTCCATTTTGATTTGGGGTGTGAAGCGAGCAGCAGCAGAGCATGTGTAGCAGCAGCCTCCGGATAGCATCACCTTCAGCCACCACAACCAGCTGCTCCTTCTACACACATGGAAGCTCCTGCTGGGTTTTAACTCCCCTGCGTCTGCTGGAGTCGCTGCTGGGATCATCCAGCGAGTGAATCATCTTTGGAAGGAAATGAAGCCCTACGGCGTGATAACAGAGCTGCTCACTCACCTTCTTGACGAGGATGGTGAGCCCCTGGTATTTGAAGGGTTTGGAGAACTCGATGTACTGAGCGCGCTCGTTGTTGATGGTGAGCGGGGCGACGATCATGTCGGCGAGGCCTCCCAGAAGCTCCCCCATCATCCCGTTCCACTCCTTCTTGTTGCTGTTGTTCACCTGCAGGAGGGAGGAAGGAGGTCTGTTTACTGCACGCTGTTCCGCCAAACGGCGATTTATCACATGATCTTCCTCAGCACGCTGAGATCACTGCACACGACATTCTGCATCACAACATTTATAGGGGATAAAAAAAATAACAGTCTGTTTGGTTAAAGCAACCTGTGGTGTTTTCCTCATTTCCTGCAATCCTGCCAACAAAAAGACAAACACCGCTGATCACATGACCTCATTGCTGGAGGTCATCACAGACAGCAGATGAAAAGGTTAAAGTCCACATCAGCTGCAGGACTAACTGATGAAGACTGTGAGACGTGCTCAGCAGCTCCATGGCAGCCTGTGAGTGAGCACGACACATTACTTCATTGATTATTGATTATCCACCAGAGCTGATCACCTGGAGAGGAACAGCAGAAATACACTGAAATACTAATTCAGAGATTTGTAGCTTCTCATTTTAAATACTAAAATAGGAACTGGCTGTATTTTCAAAGGCTGAGCTCAGAATTTAATAAAACATGAAGAAGAAAGATGCTTTTGGTATGAAATATGCCAGCTTTTATCTGATCAAATAAACAGGAAACAAATCATCCATCAGGGGCTATTTATATGTGGAAAATAAAGCAGATTTCAAGTGTGAATAAATCTGTAAAGAGACGTGAGTGGAGGAGGAGGAGGAGGGAGCTGACAGACTGGAGGGAATACAGAGCAGAGAGGAGGTGATGAAGGAGAGCGAGCAGCGGCAGAGAGAGAGATGAATAAACGTCTCTCGGCTTTGGCAAGGTCGGAGTCTGGGACAGAGCGGTGGTCGCCATGGCAACAAGCCTCGGCGACGTGCCGCTGGTGTGGGTGAATCAGTAAGCAGGTCAGAGAGAGCGAGACGGCGACATCGTTGGAGACATAATGACATCATCGGTCCGCCGATAAACACACGTGAGACGGAAACTTTTGAGACGTCCTAAAGCGTCGAATCAGAGTCTGAACTTTCATTACATCCTGAAGCTTCGCTTCAGATCCACCGTGACGCTGCTGAGAGGCAACGTTACCCAGCTAAATGCCACCATCAAGTCACCGAAAGCCAGATTCCCCCTTTACGTTAACTCGCTGATAAACACGGAGTGTGCAGTGACTCAGCAGGGAAGTGACTCAGCGCTGCGAATGATTACAGAGACCAACAACACATGATGAACAACAACATCGGCCAGGTGAAGTCACCTGAAGCTACACATTCATGACAGAGAAGCTCCCCTCAGCACACAGGAACTCCACAGTCTGTAGGTAAAAGATGGACAGAACCACTCTGCATCCACAGACTGCAGGCACACACAGATACCTGCTAATCAGTAACATCCAATTGAAATCCTCAAACTTCCCTCAGCAGAACTGGACCTCAGCCTGTTAGTACAATGAACTGCACAGCAGCCACATTATTGGTCAGATCTGGAGTCTAACCTGGAATGGTCAGGTGAAATGGCCCCAAACATTCAGGTACACTCAGAGACTGTACATTAAAGATCAGTGCAGCTTCTGTTTAAAATATTGTTTTTAATTGATTTCTTTTATAGTCAGTCCTGGAGATTTCATGTTATTTATTCATATAATAACTTTAAATGAGCTTTTTATTTTAATCATGTTGTTTGTTTATGTGTGTTTGTATTTCTGAGATCGGGAATGTTTGGCTTAGGTCGACTCCTACTTTGTAAATAAATAAAGGAACTGATCTGAAAAGCAAAACTGGTGCTGAAGCTTCTTCTATTATCCAGCAGGGGTCGACTCCTCTGCTCTGATTGTATGGAAGTCTACGGGAAAAGGAGCGTCCTGCTCAGCTGATCTCGGAGCTCAGTGAACTCTTTCCTGATGAGTTTCTGGTCTCAGTCGCTGCTTTCAGGTCTGACTGACTAAAACATGACGTTCATTTCGGAAACGACGGTCCTGTTAGAGTCACAGAGGAATGGGAACCAGGGGCGGGCTTAGGGCGGGGTTACACACTGATTGACAAGTTGCTACCCTATGAATGCGCAGTTTCTCTGTCAGCTCCACCACTCATCATCACATCTAGTTCCAAAAAGACTGAAATGCTAAACTTGACAAACTGATGAGTGGTGACGTCCATCTCTGACATGTGTGGTGGTTAGGGTGAGGGTTAGGGTTAGGGTTAGGGTGAGGGTGAGGGTGAGGGTGAGGGTTAAGGTTAAGGTTAGGGTGAGGGTGAGGGTTAGGGTGAGGGTTAAGGTTAAGGTTAGGGTGAGGGTTAGGGGGTTAGGGTTAGCGTTAGGGTTAGGGTTGCTGGGACAGATCAACTCAACACTTCTGAACGGGAACAGATTTAATAAGATAATGCTCAGCGTCTGACAGCAGAACAGGAGTCGGACATTTTCTCCTGCTGCAGAGAGAGAGAGGGAGTCACATGACACTTACTCGCTCCTGCGTGCCAAACTTCCCATCAGCCACCAGGTGAACCTCATAGGTGAAGTTCATACTCATGGCCAGCTTGATGAGCAGGTCGATGCAGAAACCATAGCAACACTGAGGGACAATGGGCTGACCTGGACACACAAACAGCCTCATGTTATCAATAAATTCAACTTTATTTATACAGTACACACACACAGTAACACTCCTCTTCAGGTGCTTTATAAACCCAGTGATCACATGATCACTATCAAACCCACATGACTGACTGGCTGTCGTCCTCCCACACCACAGACGTGTCTGACCTCATACGAGAACAAATCACATCTTAGGGGCCTGTTAGGGGCTGAAGACGCACCTTGTCTCACTGGCATCTGACACTATTCACCATCTATTTGGTATTTTCAGCCTGTCCTTTAGGACGGATGATGTGATCTCTGAGAGCAGCAGTGTTGTGACATCAACTGTGCTGACACTTAAATTAAAGTCAAAAGACTGACAATCGAAAACAGGGGTTCAGTATCAGTTAAAATCTGGGTTTGGGAGGATAACGTGTCAGCGAGGGTGCTCGGTGTGTCTGTGTACCTGGTATGGTCCCGTTGGGCCCAGTACAGATCACCTTCTTGATTAGGACTCCGTTCACAGTGTACTCCTCTTTACACGTCCCGTCGCTCTTCGTCGGCTTCACGTAAACAAACGGCTCCTGATGAATCGTCACAATCTGAACGCACAAACAGCAAACATTAGTGACTGATCCGACAGAGCCGCTCTGAAACACGCTGTGGAGGTAAACGTTATCACAGCGTCCGAGGGCTAAATTAGAACGACTCCGTTCATTATTACTTCTCTGGGGGCTTAAATGTGCACAAAAACTCCTTCAGTTTTGCACATGTTAGAAGTCATGAGGTCATGAGGGCTGCAAAGTGGCTCTATAGCGCCCCCTACACTCCGTATCTACACTGTTGGACCCTCGCTCCAAACCCAGGATGTCTGCCATTTTGAATCTGCTGTTCTACACTGGTGCCATTTCCAGGTGATGCAGTACTTCAACAAACTCCTCCTACAGAATTCATCAGACCGTCATCATCGCCTCATCATCATTATGGAAAGATCTTTGCGACACTTGATTGTAAAGCTTTTGATTTTCTGTTTAATGGCTCGTCCGTCGCACTGTGGTGATTGTCGATGTTTTGCCAACAAGTTGTTTTAACTCAAGTGTACATTTGCGATCTGTCCTCATCGCTGCATGCCAATACGACAGTCACAGCACCACCTAGTGGTAACAGGAAATTAATTAATTAATTTATAGCGTCTCCAACGTGTTACACTTGGAATAATGAATTAAATAATTGTCGTTTTTTGTGTGAGGACCTTTGGACTGTAGGTTTTTCCCACAGATAGATTTCTCCCAAAGGTTTTACTTTACTGACTACCAAAATCCCGCAACTTGTGTTTACAATGATCCTAGTGTTTTTTTTTTTTTAAATGGCATAGTTTCTTTTTAGAACCTGGGTCAAACTCCAGATTTGTGTTTCTAAATTTTTTTAAATAAATATTTCTTCTAATGAAATGGGAATATCCCTGTTTTCTAAGAGCCCAGAATAAAATTAACATGGGTTTAACAAAGTAGCTGTGATCAAAGTAATCTTTAATAGGTGATTTATGGGTTAAACATATTCTGTAAAATTAGGGCCTAAAGTGACAGGTTGCTTGAAATTTTATTGGCACAGGAAGTGATATCTTGCTTGTTTGTGCAACAGCCAATAAGAATGCAGGCCTTAAGACATCCACATGCCCGTAGAAACCCCTCAACAGAAGCACACCTTGACGTGTGCCAAAGTATGACAGCCTATTTAATGCTTGCAGATGATCGTTATCAGTTCTTTTCAAACTCTAAATTTAAATGTAACCCTGAAACCCAACAATCTATTTTTAAAACTCTTCACTTAATATGGAAGGAAATCAGTGTCATCTGCATAGAAACTGACATTTGTCTTACTTCATTCAGAATGTGGACCATACATGCTCACAAGGCCCGAATACAGACTCTTGGGGTGCACCACCATTTGTATAAATAGAAAAAAATTTACAGAGCAGAATATGAAGCAGAAAAGATTTAAAAATGCTTTTTTCATGCTCTGGTTCTGCTTTTCATGATCGGATTGATAAACAACACAAAAACGAACCCCTACTCATCATCATCTGCAGATCTGATATCATCCAAACCCTCCAACATGAAAGAAAGTGCTGCTCTGAACTTGACCTAAAACCATCATGTTTCTGAGACGATAAACCGAACAGACACGCAAGGCTGTGGTTCCAGCAGGAACGGCGGTACCTTCAGTCTGGTTGACATCTGGTATCCGACTGGCTTCTCTGTCTCTCCTCCAGGCCAAATGATTTTCCTCTGAGGGTTCATCACAACCTGAAGCGCACACAGAAACACACAGTGAGGAGCAGATTCAGGTTGTAATGTTGTTGCACGCAGGTCTCGCTGTGACAGGCTGACTAAATGACAGCATCAATACTGCATCTGTGCATTCATATTTAAAGAGGCAGGAGGCTCAGAGACTCACTCACTACACCATGTTTCTCTCAGCAGCTCAGCTCTGACGGGCGTCGTACCCGTCACTGAACTAAACTTTCACCTCATCTAATCAATAGTGAATTACTGCAGAGGCTGTAACTATAGCACTTACTGATTAAGGTGAGATTTGAAACTTTCAGTGGGCTGTCCTCTCTGGGTTTTTATTCAGTAACAACCAGCGTTACTTTTAGTGATATTTTGAATGGTTTTGCCCTTCATGTAGATACACACCAGTTTTCTCGGCTGACTCTTATTTCTGTTTTTTGTTTTTTTAAGTCTGATCTGCCGATTCCAAATACCTCTCTAAGAATTTTAACTCTAACTGATAGCTCTTCTGTAATAAAACAGATACACGAGGAAGTCAGAAGTGGCAACGAAGTATGTGAGGGTGGTGCAGGACATGTATGAGGACAGTGAGACAGGTGTAAGGCGTGTGGTAGCAGTGACAGATGGGTTCAAGGTGAGGGTGGGATTACATCAGGAATCGGCTCTGAGCCCCTTCTTGTTTGCAGAGCTGATGGACAGGCTGACAGATGAGGTCAGGCAGGAGTCTCTGTGGACTATGATGTTTGCAGACGACACTGTGATCTGTAGTGAGAGTAGGGGGCAGGTGGAGGAGAGCCTGGAGAGGTGGAGGTATGCTCTGGAGAGAAGAGGAATGAAAATCAATAGAAGCAAGGCAGAATACATGTGTGTGAATGAGAGGGGGGTAGGTGAAGCTGCAAGGAGCAGAGGGACTGAAGGTAGAGGAGTTTAAATATGTGGGGTCAACCATCCAAAGCAACACACAGTACACAAGAGAGATGAAAGAGAGAGTGCAGCCAGAGTGGAGTTTAAGAGCTTCAGTGGGAGTGATCAGGATGGACAGGATTAAAGTCCATCAGAGGGACAACTCAGAGTCAGAGAGGCTAAGATGGTTTGAACATGTGCAGAGGAGGGAGAGTGGCTATACTGGACAAAGAATGTTGAGGATGGAGCTGCCATGCAGGCGAAAAAGATGACGACCTCAGAGGAGGTTCATGGATGTAGTGAAGTAGGATATGCAGAGGGGTGGTGTGACAGAGAAGGATGCTGAGATAGGGTGAGATGGAGGCAGATGAGCCACTGTGGCACCCCCTAAAGGGAGCGGCCTAAAGAAGAAACATTCACCTTATTTTTGTTTTTTCCCCCAGGTACCTACTGGTAGCTTTTCCCAGGCAGTGAAGTAGTGTGTAGTTAGGTGTAACCGGTGTAGCAGGTGTATAAACAGGTGTAACAGATGTAACCAGGTATAGTAGGTGTATAAACAGGTGCAGCAGGTGTATAAACAGGTGTAGCAGGTGTATAAACAGGTGTAGCAAGTGTATGAACGGGTGGAGTAGATGTAACTAGGTGTAGTAGGTGCATAAACAGGTGTAGCAGGTGTATAAACTGGTGTACTAGGTGTATAAACAGGTGTAGCAGGTGTATAAACAGGTGTAGTAGGTGTACTGTACCTGTGTTCCGTTGAAGACTCCAACCTGGACGAGGCGACCCGGTTTCTGCTGGTAGTTCAGAATGCTGTAGGTAGCGAAGCGTCGGTCGCCATCGTCGTTAAACTCGATACGTCCTGTCAGGCCATCGGGGTACTTTGATGACATCAGCACCCTGTGGAGCCAATCAGTGCACAGAAGAGTCAGAGTCAGCGCTCAGGGAGCTGATTTTGGTTTTTATTCCTGTTTGGTGTGACATCATCTTGTTGATACATAAACACATCAGGTGTCTGACTTCGGGTGACATCAGGTCACATGATGCTGCTGCAGTGGACACGGCAGCATAAATAATCCTGATTCAGAGTGACTGATGGTGTATATGGGTCACGCAGAGAGGAGGAAGACAGCATTATTATCCCAGTTGTGTCACCCAGACTTGAAGATGAATCCAGATCAGCTCAGTGAAGCGTCGCCCTCAAATTCTCACTTTCATCCTCAGCGGCCCGCTCTGACATCATCAAACCCAGACGGGCTAAAGTGGAACATGCACAGCAGTCACGCAATGTTTCTATCAAATTCAAACAGGACAGAAGAGCGAGGGTTTCACTGGACAGCAGCGGGAGACCCAAGTGAAAAACAAACACATCTCCATCTCTAACTACAACACGATCTTTGACCTCTGACCCTGCAGCTGTGGGTGGTACTGACCGTTTGAAGAGTGGCCCGGTCCTCCAGATGTTGGTGTTTCCCACGCAGCCCCGTGGTGGTTCTGTAATGTTCTCCTTCTCAAACAGCTCCTGCAAAGACTGCGCCACGACAGCCACGGCGTCCGCGATGTGCGCCGACTCGTTCTTACCATTAATCAGCTGGAGGCCCAGCAGGCCTGCGCCGCACACACACGCACACACATGCACACAAAGCAGGAAGTTAAACAGGCCGCAGACTGAAAGCTGCCCTCATTCACACACACACACACGTTAATTAAACACACACACGCACACACACACACTTTAATTCAGCAGAGGTAATTACACAGTGCGCCAGTGTAATTCAAACACACACACTCGGGGCTTCAGGCGGCAGGTCAGTGTTCACTGCGACCAAACTGCATGCTGGGAGTTCACTCTGACAATCACAGCCGTGTGTCTCCGCATGAAAGCCTCACCGAGACGTCATGAAGAGTGCGTGGTGTTTTCCTTCAGCACAAAGTCGTCATGCTGCGGAGCAAAGTGTCTGCACCTGTCCCCCTGCCGGGCCCAAACACCTGGCTAACACTGTGAGCATCCACTCCAAAAAACTACACACAATAACTAACCCACGGGCAGTTAACACTGTTAACATCCCTCAGAAAAAAACTACACACAAAAACTAAACAAAAGGTAGCTAAAACTGTTAGCATCCCTGGCCCCATTTTCTAAGTTTTCTAATTAATGCCAAGAAGATTAGAAACTGTGCGTGAACGCTGAAGCCAGGTGAGGCTGAAGCTTCAAAGGGACCTGATGTGTTCAGTAAGATTCCAATAATGAGGTAAACGTGAAGCTCGGGCTTCAGGCTGCTCTCAGGTCCTTCCCTCTATTCTCAGGTCTATTTAAATGCTCATTTTACAAATACGTCCTCCAAGTCTGCAGCATACTTATGATTGCTGCCCCTCAGCAGGCTTCCTGAAGGTGGCCAACCACAAGAAAGCCATTTTTCAGGACATGGGCCTTAAAGAGCCAGGAGCTAAAGCAATTGGGGCACACAGATGATGGACTGAGGGGTCAGTCAGGGGTCAGCAGATTTCTCTAACAGATAAAAGCAGAGCTGGAAGCGAGCCGATGAAGCTGTTTTTGACCCTAATGGACTCTGACAGCAGCATTATTGATCAGAAAGCCCTACGTGTCCATCTGCCGTTCATAAACGAAGCTGAAGGTATCTGTGGTGAGGAACACCGCCTGCAGACTGATGAAGCTGCAGATGCAGAAACTTTTCCCTCATAATGCGACAAGAGTCCGGTGAAGGAAAACACCAGCACAATCCAGAACGTTGCAGTACTGCTTCACAGGTTTCTTTGCAGGGGATCGTTTCAGGGGGGTGGACACAATAATGGGAACACCTGTGCCATCTGATGTAATCCCACACAACAGGCCTGCAGCTCCAGCCTGGAGATGTTCTCACGCTGTTATTATGGGTGGTGTTACATCTGGGAGGCTGCGCCCTGAGCTCCATGTTGTACTGGGTTATATTTTAGTTACAGCTGTTCACATTATTCTGTCCATCTGTGTGTATGAGGGGCTGATGATTATAGCAGCTGCACACCAAGGATTTCATATGAGCTCAGGCTCGGTGTGAATGCCATAAAATCTATAAAGTTTAAAATGAACCCTTTCTTTGATCTGATTTCAGTGAGTTTCAGCAGCTAGCACAGGGTCTTTACTCCCACAGTATGAATATTTTTAATGCTGCTGCACGGGAATAAAATCACTGACACTTTATTTTACAGCTCCTGCATTTCCACACAAACCTTTCTTACAGTTTCCCAGAAATTATGAGTATTTCCAGAAAATGTCCTACTCAGCTGCTAATTTCAAGGGAAAATGTTCCACTTATGAGATTTTTATTTACTTAAAGAAAGCCGGTGGTGCCAGTAGATCCACCAGACTCCCCTAACATTTAATCATAAAAAAAGCTTTCAGGTAGATGCTTCACAGAGACATGACCTCCTGACTATTTCTGAAAAAAAATGAAGCAGGAATAATCTTTGTTAGACTGAAGCGGTCACCCTCAGAAAAGAAACCTCCACCCTTGTGCAGCAGAGACAAAGCGGCTGAGGATCGTTTCAGAGTGCGGGCTCGCTGCACTTTTAAGGAAATGATGGATCATTGTTCTGACACATCTGCAGCTCAGAGGAGGGCGGCGATGTGCAGAAAACCACGCATCGTTTTTAAGAGTGCAGCAGCCGTCCGGTGAGGATGTTTGTATAAACAAAAAGCCACGGCAACAGAGCGGGGAGCCGATTACCCAGCAGCCAGAGGGGACCGCCACGACCATGATCCCCGCGTTAACTACGGCATCATCACCTGGAGTGTGCACGGGAATGGTGTCATCACTGAAACATGTTTCTGGTAGTTAACCAGCATCCACGGACACATGAAGGTCCTTCCATGTAAGCTGTTCACACTGTTATCAATTGGTAATCAGAGTTTTTGGATTTCATTTATTTATAAATATAATTTTCAAGCTCGTGTTTTGTCTAATGTAGATCAGGGTTGGTCTGTTCGAGGGTCTGTAAGAGTAAAGTCAAAATCCTCCTCAGCTTTATTTTATTTATTCAACTTTAATTTAGCCTACTAATAAGACAAATGCTAAATTTAGAAAAATAAATAAAAAGTTGGTAAACCAGTATGTGCGCCAGTCACAAAAAAGCAGAAAACCAGCACCAACAGAGCACATACAAGTCAAGGTGCAGTAGAAGACATCATTAATTGCTTTGACCTGAAGCTTCCTAAACCTGCATTCTTTCTAATGTCCAGCAGGAGGCGACTCCTCTGATCTATTCATTTATTATTCTAATCATTTTTCATTTAATCATGTTTGTTTATGTGGATTTATATTTGGGACATGGGGAATGTTTGACTTTGGATTGTCTCCTGCGATTTTTACATTTTAAATCAAAGTGACGACTAAAAATCGCGGACATGGACGCAGCTCCTGATTGGACGAATGAAGCCACAGCCTTAAACCTGCACTCTATCTGAAGGCCACCAGGTGGCGATACCTGTGGTTGCAAAAACACTTCCGGTCCTATAGAAGTATGGGAAAATGGCTCCCTGGCCTCTGACCTCTGTAAACACTTCCCTGCTGAGGGCTCAGTCACTCAGTTTGCAGCACACTGAATAAAAAAAATTAGGTCTGTTTTGCAAATCGTGGTCTGTTTCAAAATGGAGGATTACCTGCGGTATGAGACTGCAAACTCATTGGCTAATAACTTGTCAATCGCAAGTCATTAGCCATTAAACCTGCAGTCCCGATCTGTGAGACAATAATTCGACTGCTCACCTGATCTCTTTCCTGGCTCGTTTATGGTCTCAGTCTCATTGAATAAAACACGATGTTTATTTTGGAGGGCATGGTCCAGCAGAGGCTCAGAGGAGCAGGAAGCAGGGGGCTGGGCTGTGCCCATTTTTTATATACAGTCTGTGCTTTAAAGGGGCGTCCATATACTTTTGGTGAAGATAAACGCGATCTGGCTGGCTGAGTAATCCGCTGAATAAACCCCGCCCCTGGCTCCACATTGCTGTGGGCAGGGCCTCTATTGGCACTTGCAAAGGGCAAAGCATCAAGCAGGTAACAGGAAGCAAGGGCGGCATCTTACCAGTGTTTGACTGGACACACGTCACGGTTACCGCAGCAACATTTGCTGTTTATTAACCCCCCACCCCACCTCCACCCGCCCACACCTGAATAATAAATCCCCGCCCCTCCCACCCCCTGTCTAGTAGCATGTTATTGTTACTGTGAGAATGGGCAGACGGGCGGGCGGGCGGACGACACACACTATAGAAATGAAACAAACAAAAAGATGTTAGACACATTTAAAGCCACACAGTTACAATGAGCCCGGAAAGAAAGGAGCGGTTAGGAACCTTTAAACATGTCTCCACCTCCACCCTGCAATGTTTAAACGTTCAACCGGCACTCCGAAGAAACCAGAGAGAGAAACACACCAGGACGCCGAGAAGCTAACAGACTGTGATGAAGAGTAGCTTCCTTCATCCGCGACCTACCAGAAACAGTGCCAGAGAGAGAGAGAGCTGCGCTTCCATCCAACCGTGTAGAAAAATGACCTTCATTCTATAAATCTGCTGATGCTCTCAAATGCTTTTTATTTCCAACGTCTGCACAGCAAATCAAAACTGAGGCCTTCCTGACTCCCTGGCTCAATCTAATGCTCTGGGGACCAATTTCTATGTGAAGGACTCGTTTCCACTAAAATCCAGACAATGTGACGTTGATGCTCCGAGTGCCTCAAAGCCTCACTTCTGCTCCCAGTTCAGTGGAACCAGCAACACAAGACTTTTGGTCACTTTAGAAGAAATCCAGACGGCTGCTGTCGAACAGTCGCTGGATCTTCTGTGAACAACTCCTGACTCAGTGCTTCATGGACAAACAGAAAATCTGCCCCTGGATCACTGACATGCTGGAGGAAACCTGAAGCAGCTTCTGAGCTGCCTTTTTGTCTGGTTTCTGAGGACATCTTCAGAAGGGAAAACTCGCAGAGACTCTTTAAAAATGTTTCTCGTCTGAACTCAAACCCAGCTCAGCTTTTCAAGCTAAGTGGAACCTCTCTGTTCAGTTTCGCTTTTCAGTTTGGCGAGATCAATAAGAGCAAAAACGCGCATGCCACACCCCCCCTTCACCTCCCTGCCAGCATCCCAAACACCCCCACACCCACTGCCTAAAGTCGGAGCAACCATCTCATAGTAGAGGGAACCGTGATGGCTGCTGTGCTGCATATTTACGTCGTTTGAATGTAATGCCTCTGTTCCCGCTCTAAGCATCTCCTGCGTTGGATAATCGTGTCTCAATGATCTCAGATATTCTCTTTGCTGAAGTTTGGTGTGTTTTTAGCATCTTCTTCCTGCCATATGATGCCGTTTCTCTCTGCCATCGGGGGCCCTCGAGACAAACATTTATTCAGAACTTTAATTGACAATTTGGATTGTTTTTAACTCTCAGAGTTTGATTTTCTTGGGAAATGAAGGACCATTTGGTCCAAGCAACGGTTAATGATGTCTGACTTGAGCTGACAGAAACAAAGAAAGAGCCGTTTGATCTATTTCCTCTCTGCAGGTGACAGGTTTGTTTTGATGCTTCATCCCTGCTATCTGCACATTTTGTGCAAATTTTCCTTCTCTTCAGACTTCAGTTTGCTGGTTGGATGGAAGAAGAGCTGCTGACAGATAGAGAGGAAGAAAGGAGACAGGAGAAAGAGGAGGTGAGGGCTTGGCGTACCATCTGGAGCTTCACTCAGAGCCTTGCCGGTCATCTCTCGCTCTCCGACCAGCCAGACGTAACCAGAGCCGGTCATGTTGAGCTGCCGGGCTGCTTTGTACACCAGCGCAGCTTCATCCTCACTGCAAACACACAGCAGGTAAACACTCACCCATGGCTTTTTGTCCTGGATGCCATTACAACAGTCTAGAGACCAAAGAACCAGTTAAAAAATATTCAGCAAGCACTCTGGAACCTCAACACTAAATTCACCAAGAAACGTCCCATCAAACAAACAAAAAGGCACCTAATAACTACCCAGTCACCACATGGAAAACTCAGGTAAACACACTAGTTCACCCAAGTAACCTTTAACCCTTTGAGCTCTGCCCCACCTCAGGGTTCCATTAGACACGTTTGGGTTTCATAAAGGAAATAAATGCTTCATACTGTCACTTATGTGCGCTCGCTCCATAAAATCAGAGGTTACAAAGTAAAACACACCGCAGGAACCCCGTTAAATTCACATTCACAACAGCAGTGTGTGAGGCAGTCTTGTATAATTAATAAACCTAAATAAAGGGCCACAGCTTCGAGGATAAACAACCTACTTTAAAGCACATCACAAAAAATTGTATGCATAATATACCTAATGATATCCATATCTTAAAACCTGTCTCACCCTATCAAACATTGCTGTGGATGCACAGTCTGACCCGTGCTCAGGGCTCTTCTTTCCAGATTTAAGCCTTCCAAGCGTCTCTTTAAAGACCCGATGAAGGTTTGGCTGATTCCCACTTAAATAAGCCAGTCCATCAGACCTTCGGGTACCCCGGCAGCTCCACAAAAACACCACAGATCAGCCTTGAAGCCGTATTCAGTTTTGGACTCGGCTGCTGACGATTCTAACAGAAGAGTCGGAATTTTGTTGGATTCCCTCGATAAAGCCTGAATGTCAGTCCAAAAGCTGCTGTTTAGATGCTTTATCTCTTACCAATAGTTACATGATTTGTTTCTTTTACAAAGCATTTGCAGGTGCTACAGTTACGTGCTGTTCCTGGGGATACACTATACGTATGGCTCAGTCACACTAAAAGGTTTTTGCCAAGTCGTGTCAAGAACAGACTCTAACAGCACACCACTACAGAGACTCGCGCTGAGTTTAATTATTGCTGGAAGTCAAAATCATAATTTAAATTAAAATTTAATCAGTCTCCTAACCCCGTTACAGCCAAACTTGGTCTGCATCCAGTGGAAATCACAATCGCACAACAACAATATCCAATCACAAACCTGGTCATGGACACCACCTTCCAGCTACCATGGTTACCTTGAATATTGCACAAACCTGGCAGAGAGGATGATGACTCGGGCCTCCAGGTCTTTTGCCTCCAGCAGCAGGGCCGTCAGGTTGGTGTCCTGGCTGAAGAGCAGCACTTTCTCAGCCTGGAGGACCACCAGATGGACACGAATGGACGGACGGGTAACACCGAAGAACATTGAGAAACACGGCAGAACAAAACACCACAGAACAAATCGTAGGACAGGCATCGTTAGCGCTGAACATCCAGAACCCCCTCCCCAACCGCCCACAACCCCAACCTCGACCATGCTCCCTCTCACCCACGCTACCACCGGAGGAGGGGGGGACGGGAGCAGAAAATGGAGACAAAATGTGTTCAAGATCTGCTGAACTAAAAAAAACTCAAAGTCGAAGCTGGAATACAAAGAAGGAGGGGCAAAAAGTTGTGCGTGGTGTGGTGGCACATGCAAACTGAGGCGCTTTCAAGACTCCAACCAACCAACCAACCAACCAACCAATCGGGGACGTGCATGTTAGAGAGCGCTGATGCAACCGCAAATTAAAAAAAAAGATTCAAGTGGAGAGAGGGAAGAAGGGGAGGAGGAGGAGGAGGGGAGGCGGGGAGGAGAAGTGGTTCATTTCCAAAAAGAAAAAGAAAAGAGGAGTGAGAGGATCCTGGTGGGCGGTGTTCCTCGGAAATCTGCAGACAGAGCCAAGCGTCAGCCTGGCCGCATGCAACCCTTCACAGGGAAAAAAAAGGTGGGGGGAGGAGGAGGAGGGGAGGAGTGGAGGAGGAAGAGGAAGGGCGTCTCTCCTGCGAGTGTAAACCCATTCCCGATGTGCAGGAATCATGAAAAATCAAAATAAAGAAAAGAGATGGTGGAGAAAAGACGTGCCACCAGGATAAGAGTCTATCTCTGGAGCTGGGTTGGATTTTGGGCGGGCGGGCGGGGCTGACTGGTGTTTGGCTACTACTGGGCGAGCTCAGAGATTGGTTGGGCGGCGTGCATCATTTGACCATGCAAGTTTATACCTTGGGTGTTCTCCTGAAGTCAAAGTTCTGTTGGTCGAGGTTTTCATAGTTCCTGTTTTTAGTCTGATGGGTAATGTGCACAGAGAAAATATGCAGACACAGAAGAAGATTATAGACAGTCAGAAAAAATGGGGGGGTGGGCAGCAAAGCATCCAACAAATGATTGATTTCTTCTGCAGGAGTCAGACGCAAACACATCGCAGACTGTCCACCTGTCTGTCCACCTGCTTTCTGATTTCTCTTCTTATTAATAATAACCTCTGTGTGCAGCGCCCCCCGGTGTGTGGATGACTGTTAAACCACAAATATCTGCAGTCAAATGTTTATCAGTGCTGCTGTGATTTGAATATCCTTCATTTAGACGGGAAAAAAATAAATGAAGTCATTTATTTGTCTAAATGGTGTCTTCTTAAGTAGAAGCCATTAAGCATGGTCGTATAACATTATTAATTATTATGTTATTAACATATTAAGCATTAAAAAAGCCACCTGAAACTCCATGATCAACGAGCACTCCACATATACACAGGTGGAGTAAATTTCAGTCTAATACATCTTGAGATGATTATCGTTATGAACTGGCTGAGTATAAACTACAAACTTTTGGTTTTTGTGTAAAGAAATGAGCAGATATGAAACTGCTACTACATCTTAGCAGGAACTGTTCTGCTCATTTAACTCGGCTATGGCAGACCAGCCTGAAGACAAGCTGCTTTACCTCCTGCCTCTTTAAAACCGCCTCCATAAAAAGCCCACTCTTTTCCTGATTGGCCAGCTTCTGGAAGCCTGCTGAGCGGCAGCTGAACTGCCTGGACTAGGTTGCCGTGCTGTTTCCCTTTAGCAGCAGATGGGTACAGCTGTGCCCACAGTTTTCCATACTGTGGCAGAGTTTGTGGAATAATGGCTAGGATATGTAAAGATGTATTTGGAAATGGTCATCGTGTTCCAATTCTAGAATGACCCGCACAGATGCTGCATTTTACTACCTGAAGATTCTACAAAGCTGTCACTTCCTGCCACCATCAGCTCCGCCCACAAAATACGTCACTAAAACCTTAAGAAAGGCGTATAAGGGCCCCTTTAAACAAAAGGCATTAACTCTAATCACAGCAATAATACTAACATCATCATTAGTGCTTCTCAGTAGAATATAAAGAGAAGTGGTTCATGCATGAAAGCTGTGATTTTCAGATGTGATTAAAGAACAGGTGCTAATTAACAGTTGTTGTGCCAGCGTGGAGTCTTACGCTGTGGCCTGTTTGGTTATATTTAGTCTGAGGTGTAAATCTGCTCCTGAAGCCTGCCTGCAGGCGTGAACACAGACGTTTTATTTTTAGAGAACAAAGAGACGCTCTCACTCAGAAACCTGTCAAACTTCACAGCTCGGCGATGATCAAACAGGCTTCACTTCAGCTCCTCACAGGATGAAACGTCTGCTGAAGAATTCAAACCTGAGTCTGAACCTCAGCACTAACCCGTGTGATTTTATCCAAACTGAACCGAGCTGCGACTTCCCTCTCTGCAAACTTCCTGTGATGTTAATCCACTGTGGCGGCGGCGCGTCCCATTAGTCCTCCACTCGATCCGCTCCAAATGTTAATCTCATTAAATTTACATCCAAGCACAAAGTCCCCGAACAGCACAGACTCTGAAACTGCTTCACTCTCTCTGAACGCTGCTTCAGCCCCGACCTGCAAACGCCCCCAGGTCACACACGTAACCTGAAGAAACGCCCACTTTTTCCTGCTTCATAACTGAGTCCAGTGTGCACGGCTTCATCCTGCTGCACAGGTTTTATACTCACAGCTTCAGACCCACAACTGCAAAGTACAAAATACAAATGGAGTTATCTGGAAAGCACTGACAGCTTATATTTCCCTGAAACTGTATTGTGGTATTTTCACATTTTTACCCCTGAGTAATCTCAAGCTCTGACCGCCATTCATCTGTAGTGAGTGTAGGCCGTCAGGCTGCTGTTTACCTCTGCTGTTAATGTGTGTCCACGTCTATTTACTTTGGAGGAGGCTGTAAAACTTTGTGAAAGGAGTCCGATATGAGTCACTTCTGTCCGATGATGGCGATACTGAGCCGAGGAGATCCTGAACTTTTCTGTCAGTAAGTGCCGCTGTTCCACTGGTCTCTACCCACATACAAGTGATTAGGTAGTTGATGATGTCCATCTCTGCCACTGTGTTCAAGATGGTGAGGTAACATGGTGGCTTCCAAAAAGCGGCGCTGATCCTGTGTTTTTTTAAAAGATTAATTCTAAGTTTATGAGAATGCATCAATTTGTGGAAGACGTAATTACGCACTAATCAATGTATGTGTGAGTACAACATTCTTTTTTTTTCTATTAAATAACCTCAAATAATGACTGATTGTACTTTTGACTGACCGTACAATAATTACAGAGAAAACCCAACAATCAGATGACCCCCTATGAGTAAGCACTTGGCAATAGTGGGAAGGAAAAACTCCCTTTTAACAGGAAGAAACCTCCAGCAGAACCAGGCTCAGGGAGGGGCAGTCATCTGCTGCGACTGGTTGGGGGTGAGGGGAGAGATAGAGGACAAAAGACACACTGTATAAGAGAGCCAGAGATGAATAATAACTAATGATTAAATGCAGAGTGGGGTATAAACAGAGTGAAAAGAGTTGAGTGAAGAAGAAACACTCAGTGCATCATGGGAACCCCCCAGCAGCCTAGGCCTATTGGAGCATAACTAAGGGATGGTTCAGGGTCACCTCATCCAACCCTAACTATAAACTAAGAGGAAAAAAACCAAAAATGTATGGAATAAAAATATTTAGTGTTTAAGGTCCTCGGTGGTGGGAGGAGGCTGATCATATAAACCATAGTCTGAAGAATTTCCACAAACATTTTCTTTGAAATATTTCCCCCTCTTTTTTTTCTTTTTTTTTAGTTACCAAGAAATAGCTGGATAAACAATTTGATATGTGTATTTTAATAATTTTATGACTGTTGGAGGATTTGACAATCATGACATCGCACCCTATAATGAGTCACAGGCACAGGATCTGGAGGCAACGGACGGGATTTTTTTTGGTACTAAAAACATTTACGTTCATCTGCGTTCATCAACCGCGATTGGCAGAGGAAACAGGAAGTCCTGAATTAAACATCCTCTTTCCAGATATCCCGGCTACACTGGAAGTACGGCAGCTCGATTATGGAAAAAGTCATAATCGGAATTATTTTGGTCAATATTGAAATCACGATTATTTAACACAATTACTCACTGACTTTGTAAACACGCTGCATTTATTTTACTTAAAGAACAGTGAATACCTTGAAATCTAGTGTATTTCTACACACACATATATTTATTTATTTATTTATTAATGAGAGAGAGAGAGAGAGAGAGAGAGAGAGAGAGAGGGGCGGGGGTTACAGTGTAGATTTCCTGCTCAATAATTAACAATAATTAATTAATGCCCCTGCACAAGCATAAGTTACGGCAACGTCGCTGGCTACTTTCATAGGTGACGTGGGCCGCAAAGAAATCGAAATTGAAACCAAATTTCGATTAATTGCGCAGCCCTAACTGGAAGCCCTAAAAACCTGCCCAGTTCCCCCAAGAAGTGCCTCTGATAAACCCTCAAAGCAGTGCTGGGTTGAAGGGTTTAACAGAAACAGAGAAGTGAAACAGACACTGCGAAGAAGCTCGATGTCTCACATCTAATTTCTCACATGTAACCGAAGCATCAAAGAAATGTCTTTAAGTTTGGCTGCAGCTTAATGTCGATCAAAAGTGACTAAACAGAAGCAATTTGATGTAATAAGAGGAAAAAACAAACAAGCAGTGTATTTCAAAACAAGATGCTTGGTTTCAGGCTTTTATTTTGAAATATGTGTGTGGTCTATAGCAGGTTGTTGGTGCTGCTGCTGGTTATTACAGGATGAATCTCATCAGCTGGATATTTAAAGCAGGAACAACACACGCCAGCCGCTGCTGCTCTGTTCACCTACTTTAACTAATGTGCTGTAATATTCATGCATCTCCCACTTAGAAAAGTCTCTCCTCTAATATTCATGAAGGTCTTTGACTCAAACTGAGAGGCGCAAAGACACATTCAAACTTTTCTAAAGTCTGGACTCAGGAGGATTCATTTTTCTTCCTCACCAAACTCGATTTTTCTACTTTTCTTATTTTGTATCATAATGAGGCTGCAACTAAACATTCTTTTGGTAGTCGACTAATCTGTCAATTATTTTATCGATTAGCCGATTAGTCAATGATTATTATAGCTTACCTCACCTGTTCAAGCCTGCCCACCTGTGAATATCACCTGGTTGTCTCTTCTCACAATTAAAATAATGATCCATAAAAATATGAGTTTGAAACTAATCCAATGTATTTTTAGCATTAATGTGACCATCACAATAAACATCAAACAATGCATATTAAAGCGAATGCAATTTTTATTTTTAAATGAAAATATGTGCAAATAAGTAAATAAAAATGGCCTCTGTCCAAAACTTCAAATAAGGCTTTAAATTAAATCAAAAATCTTTTCCCATCCAAAACACCTGAAAGGTTTACAGACGATTCAGTTCATGAAAAGGTTTACTATTCAGTTAATGCAAGGAAAAAAATAGGAGCCA
Source organism: Cichlasoma orientale (assembly GCA_034780415.1). Taxonomy (NCBI): domain Eukaryota; kingdom Metazoa; phylum Chordata; class Actinopteri; order Cichliformes; family Cichlidae; genus Cichlasoma; species Cichlasoma orientale. The sequence continues at coordinate 191,741 of JAVDPK010002905.1, read as the reverse complement.
ACGTAGCTGCAAACATCATCCATGAGACCTTGTTTCCAACAGCTAAACTAACACAAACATTCCTGTACAAACATTAACAGGGCACCAGCGTGTGAAGGAGTATTAGGGCCACATTGAGAAAAAAAATGAAATTGTGCATTTTGAGAATAAAGTCAAAATTTGAAGAAAAAAGTCGAAATACTATTTTGATATTGAAGTCGTCATTTCAAGGCAAACAGCACGGCTGCTATACCCTCTACAAAATGCCTCGGGTAGATGAAACAACGTGATCAGCTGTCTTGTTGTGTCTTGTGAATCTACATGTCCCATCTGTACTGCACGAAGGTGCGACCATCGAGATCCTCTAATCTGGCCAGTGCCAGTTTGTGTGTTTTTTTCCTTCTGAGCAGATGCAGCTTTCTGCACCATCTCTCTAACGTCGTCACACTTATCACTACATCCTGTTTACATACTAAAAGAGAAAATATTTTCTTGTTACTAAAACCTATTCTAAAGTATAGTTTCACTAACTCATCGACACAATAAAGTTTGGAGAGGGTATAGCAGGCGTGCGGCAGTTGTTTGACTTGAAACGACAACTTTAATCTCCACATTTTGACTTTTTCTCAAAAAAGTATTTCAACTTTTTTCTCAAAATTTTGACTTTATTCTCAAAATGCACAATTTAAATTTTTTCCCTAATACCAATAATGTGGCCCTAATACTCCTTCGTACCAACGCGACCCACTAACTCTCTAAAACGTGCCCATCCAGAGCTGACGTCACAGCTCCAGGGTGCCGGCGTGTTAAACGCTCAGCATTGCAGCGATGCTGCCGTGGAAGGAAAGATCTGCTTTGCACCGTCTGCATTCAGCTTTATTTTTATATAACCTAAAATAAAGAAAGAACCAAGGCCACATAAACACTAAAACACAAGAATCTCAACAGAACCTAAAGAAACAGAAAATGCTGAGCATGACCATGACACTCCATGGTTTTAGAATATGATGCATCGACATTAAAATTCCACGTCGACTAATTTTTGTAGTCGACGTCATCGATTATGTCGACGAATCATTGCAGCCCTAATTATAAATGTTACAATGTTCACACTACTCATGAAACAAACTCCATCTTACATATTAAGCTCTCAGAAATGTTAAAAACATATCAGATTAGAAGTTTATATGTGCTACTGCTGGTTTGCCACTAACAAAAGTATCCTCTCACCCCGCTTCTTCGCTTACGCCACTTACTTTCATTTATTGTGTCCTATTTCCTGCCTTCAGGGGTTCTTTGCTGTTTTGGGTTGTTGTAAACATCACAGCACCACAGTGACCGGCCTCATCTGAAGGAGAAACGACTAAACACTGTAAGATAAATTACTGAATTTCTCTTCCTGCCTCAGAATTGAATGCAAATCTGTACCGTTTTCTGTCTGGTTGCTGCCATAGGGCGAGAGGCGGGGTACACCTGGACAGGTCGCAAGTTTGTTGCAGGGCTAACGCAGACAACCATTCACACTCACGTTCACACCTATGGGCAATTTAGAATCACCAGTAACCCTGACATCTCTAACTGCATGTCTTTGGACTGTGGGACGAAGCTGGAGATCCCACACAGACATGGGGAGAACACGTAAACTCCACACAGAAAGGCCCTGGCCAGATGTTGGATTCAAACCCAGGACCGTCTTGCTGTGAGGCTAACCACTGTGCCACCGTGCTGCTGTTTGCATTATTTCAGGTAAACAGAGGCTGGCCCATAATGAAAAGGGTAGAGTGCACAGAAGCCTTGTCTTTACAAACAGAGCTCTTCACCATCACAGATCAACTTTATTTAATTTTCTCTGTATGTGTTACATAATAAACATATTAAGATGTCTGTCAAAACACATGTACACACACACACATATATACATATATATACATACATACATATATATATATATATATATACATATACATACATACATATATATATATATATATATGCCTCAGACACATCTGACATCTGTTAGATCTTACAATAAAAAACCGAGGATGTTGCAGAAACTCTAAACCTCTAATGTCCAGTTTGATGCCCACAGATGGCGGCGCTTCAGATTCTTTCCTTTGACTTTACTGAATTCCTGCAGCTTCAGAGAGCCTGGATGAACAGTGGCATTTTTCTTTTTCTTACAGCAGCAGAAACTCTGTTAACGCTGGACTGGTTAAAATCTAGTAGATAATCTTCTGTGTTCTTCTACACATCTGACACCCAAGCTTTTCCACGCAGATTTCGGGTTTACATGGCTGCTCAGGCCTCCAAGAGAGTCAGGATGCTCTTCTAAGATTAAGATTAAGATTAACTTTATTAATCCCTTTGGGAGGGTTTCGTCAGGGAAATTAATTATTACAACATATCGACTCTCTTCCCGCTGCCTCGCCATGGTCGGAATGCCAAGTGGTTTCCAGAGAGAAACACATACAATGTGTTTGTTGACATTACAGCAATATGTTTTCCTGTGAGGCCGAGCTGGCTTTTACATTCCTGATAATTCTGAGACCTTTTCATTAATGATTGTTTCACTTGTCTGTGCTGGTGTCCACACAACAGGAAAGTAGGTTTAAAAAACATTTTTTCTGTACTAATTGAATCATGAACTCATTGCACTTTATTTTCATCTATTTAAATAGAAAAATTTGTGTTTATAAGTGTAATTGTCTTCAGATGAAGCCATTAACCGTGGCGTTGTGATATTTACAGCAGAAGCTCCTTAAACAGTGAAACCAGTTTATGAGGTTGCAGTTTATGTGCCAGTTGGCCTGAACTCTCATGTAGAAACTCTGTACATCAGTCACAGAGAGCGACACGAGAGGCGACAGTCACTTTAACAGTGAGTCAGGTCGACAGCTGTGACAGTAGCAGCTGAGATGTGTTTGCATGATTCCGACTCCGATCTCCGTCAGAGCCAAGGCAATGAGAAACCAGACGGAGGTGAAGAACCGAAAGGATGACATGGACGGACAGATAGGAAAAGAGAGAGAGCGACAGGAAGAGGAGAAGAAGAGGAAATGAACTCAAAGTTAACTTAAGATAAAACAAAAGAAACTAAAAAGTAGAGACAAAAATAAAATTAAAATCACCGAAACCTCCACCAAGACAGAAAAATATTCCAACAATAGAACATTAATCTTCTAACAATACAGAATGATGGGAAACCATGAGACATTCACAAGCTGCAGCTCATTGGCAAGTCCAGAGTCAAAACCAGCAGGTCCAGAGTCATGACTACCAGGCCCACAGTCATGTCGACCAGGCCCAGAATTAAGAATGGCAAGTCCAGAATCATGAGTCCAGACCAGCAGGTTTAGAGTCAAGACTGGCAGGTCCAGAGTCATGAGTAATTTGCCCAGAGTTAAGACCAGCAGGTCTAGAGTCAAGCCCAGTGTCCAGAGTCAAGACTGGGAGGAACAGAGTCAAGACCAGCAGGACCAAAGTCCAGACCAGCAGGTCCAGAGTCAAGACCAGCAGGACCAGAGTCCAGACCAGCAGATCCAGAGTCAAGACCAGCAGGCCCAGAATCATGACTAACAGGTCCAGAGTCGCTTCCAGGCCTCAAGAGCCGGTG
>JAVDPK010002905.1:134938-151767 GCA_034780415.1 Cichlasoma orientale | reverse complement strand
TGTGTGTGTGTGTGTGTGTGTGTGTGTGTGTGTGTGTGTGTGTGTGTGTGTGTGTGTGTGTGTGTGTGTGTGTGCCCGCGCGCTGCAGGTGTTGGAGGATGTGGGACAACAGTAGCAACGATGGGAGGTGTTCATTACAACCTCAGTGATACAAAAAATGCTCCAAATGTGGTAAAACTACTGCAGCTGTAAAGTACTATTTTTAGTCCCCTTGCTTATATAATGCTATTTCCTGTCACTGTTGCTGATCCAAACCACTGCGTGTTTGAAGATCAGAACTTTATTTACTGTACGTTGTACTGAAACAAAGCTCTCTGGTGCAGAGCAGTCTTACTGATGACACTAACAGGAAACATCAAACAGTGCCGTAAAGTTAAAAATAAAACGCTTCAGCGGAGGGAAATGATACTTGCAGCTGCCATCATGCATGTTTTTCTACCTCAGAGAATCTGATGTGGCACAAATACCACAACATATCTGACATCTGACCCATATAACAAGACCTGTGGCTGACTCCGTCTGAGATCACACCATCAGCGATGGCCCGAGACCCAAAGAAAACCGCAGACAAGGATCACATTTACTCCCCCCCCGGATCGCATTAAACCAGCGATTCATTTGCTAAACAGACGATGATCGGCCTGAGATAACTTAAGAAAAGGTTTTGTGCCTGATTAAGGTCAGTTGGACCAAAATGTCGTGACTCAATAAAATAGTGGTAAGCAGTGTGTGGGGGTTATCATTTATTTTTAAAATTTTCTTCCTCCTCCGGTGCACCTGCTGTTCATTCAGGCGTGCAGATATTTTGAATCAGTTTTAAAAAAAAGCAACTGAAATCAGGTTTGGATATTTTCACCAGGTTCTCTCGTGCAGCTCTGTCACTTAATTAAACTGCAGAGAAAGTGTGAAAATAGCTGAAGACTGTGGATAATCCATCCATTTTCTTCCGCGGGAGCAGCAGCTTAAGCAGAGGAGCTCCTCCTCCCCAGCCATCTCCTCCACAGCTCATCTGGGAGGACGTGTTGGGCAGGAGGCCCTGCTGTCTCTACTCTCCCTAATTTCCTTGTGTGTATTTAAGTCTTCAGTTTTTCTCTGTTCATTGTCTGTGCTCCCCCTAGCTGTGGGTTTCCCTGTTTATCCCCCCCCCCCCACCCACCCCCACCCTTCTCCCAGGTTTGGTATTTTGTCTTTTCTGCCTTGGTTGAGATTTTGTTGTTTTTCGAGTTTTTGTTTATTGTGAGCCTTCCTCTAGTAAACCGCTGGTGTGATTCTGTGTGTACAGTTGAACTTAAAATAAAGAACAAAAATTCAGTTCAGACTGCTGGTTGACCTCAGCGCTATGTAGTCACCACCATCTAAAAAAGAAACCCAACAACCTCAACTGCAGCTCAGGTAGAAACCAGCCAAAGATAAATAGAAACCAGAAGTGCTCTCATTCACATACATGACAGAGTTCAGCTTGTCCTCTCATGTGTATTTCTAGTAATTAGTTGACCTGAATGACCTCAGAGGTGCAAATTCTAATACCTGCCGCTTCACACTCGGCTTCAAACCACTCCACTGCGAGCTGGAGGCCGCTACCTGATGAAACCAACAGGACTCCATCACTCGCAAAAAGCAGAGATGAGATCCTGAGGCCATCAAGGTGGAAGCCTTCAGCCACTTGGCTACACCTAGAAATTCTCTCCATAGAAACTATGAACACAATCGGTGACAAAGGGCTGCATAAATGAATGCTGCAAGCCTCGATAAGCTGAAGCAACGCTGTGAAGAAGAGTGGGCCAAAATTCCTCCAGACTAATGTGACAGGCTGATAAAGTCACACAGGAAACATCGCTGCAACTTATGCTGCTAAAGGAGGTTCTACAAGCTGCTGAGTCAGGGGGTGGACTCGGTACTGCAGAGAGCCACGTGATGATCCAAACCAAAGCGTTTGAGATCCTCCTGCATAGCAGCACTTTTCATTTTAAGCTCCAGTCAGTCCTCTCACTTTACTTTTAAATAGTAATAATGGACATTTATAGAGAGCTTTTTATTGCCTGTTACAGAGTGTCTGAGATATAAAACAGGAAGCTCACAGGATCCAATAAACTAAACAAGCTGGAGAGCATTTAAACAAAAACTTTAAATTTAATTTGCATTTAAAATAAAATGCAAAAAATTAAAGCAGATCAAAACAGGGAAGGTTTCACTGACTCTGTCGGCCTAATTTCCTTATCAAAATTTGCCCATGTGAGCTGTTTTATTGCCCTAAACCAAAAAACAACCAGACTGCTGATATCTGAGCAGCTAATCTGCTGCCTTTTGAGTTTTTTCTGTCCCTGTAGACAGTATTTTACTTATAATAATTTTTTCTCATCAAAGATAGAGCACCAAAGTCACTCAGTTATCAGTCTGCAGCACGGGAACTGCTGAGGATGCTCTGCGTGAGCTTCTCCTTTTAAGGACTTTCAATATTTTTTCCGATCAGAAGCCGCACACACACACATTTTAATTCTCTCTCGCCACTTTTCTCTGTTATTAAGAAAAACACAGAGACAAATAACTCAGTTTTAAGACTCTTCAAATTTATATGAAGCTACAAAAATCTGAGCCTTTGTCTCACTGCTGTACAGTCAGATCATTCATCTGTATCAGGAACATATTTATGTTCATCTTTGGGGGGAGATATACTATTTTTACCTTTATATCATCTCATGTAGCTTTTTGTACCAAAGTTTCCAAACTTTCTTTTTAAATAATTACCAAATATTTTATACTTCTGATGCACCATGTGATCCCCAGCAGTTTTACCTTTCTCTTGGCAGGTTAAACTGATCCACTGATAAAAAAGACATCAAGCATTGTTGCAGACTGTGAATTAAAACCTTGATCAGGTAGTAAGATTGGCCCGACTCTACAGTCATGAAAAGGATTTGGGTGTTTTAGCTCGCTGGCAGCAGCTTCCTGTTTATCTTTATCTTGTGGACACATAAAAACAAATTCACGTGTTCAATAAAGAAAAAAGGCAGAAGGAGCGGATTTAAAGGAAAAATAGAAAACCCACAAGTGAAGTTAAAAAGACTAAAGAAAGGGCTGTTTTGGGGTCTTGAGCTGAGATGGCCGAGGCTCACTGCTGCCCAGATGTCACGCACTTCCTGTTCAGATACAGCAGAAACAGGAAGTTTGTCCTGTGAAGATAAAAGCTGAGGTCGTCCTGTCGCCGCTGGTCACTGCAGCGATGCAACACCCTGCGACACACCTCACCACAGCAGGAACCGCATGCACAAGTTTCCACTACACAGAGTGTAATCATAACGTCAGCACGAGCTGCAGAACCACAATGGAAACTGTCAGGACCAATGAAGCAAGCAAAGTTCACACAGAGCTGCACAAAAAAAGATTTTAGCACCAAACCGTTGATCACGTGACTTCCTGCAGGCCAAACCCGAGAAAACAAACCAACATGTTTTGAAATAAATCATACTGGCACAAAGCTTTACTAGGCATGAAGTCCACTCACTGCAGCCCCAAACTGAACTCAGCTCTATGATGAAAACACAGTTTTGCTGATTTGAGGCCATCGCCTGCCTCTCTATCACTCATTCTCTATGCATGCTTCTGCTGGGTCAGATAATCCAAAAATATGACATGTTCAAGCAGACCCGTAAATAAACCCTGCAGCCTTTAGGCTTGTCCCTCTGATGGTAAATGCTGAACTTGGAAATGTTCTGTCTCAGTGATGCTGAACAGATAATTCATGCATTTATTACTTCTAGGCGGGACTATTGTAATTCATTATTATCAGGCTGATCCAAAATGCTGCAGCTAGAGTACTGACAGGGACTAGAAAGAGAGAGCAGATTTCTCCCATATTGGCTTCTCTTCATTGGCTCCCTGTTAAATCCTTCTCCTCACATACAAGGTCTTGAAAAATCAGGCCCCATCTTATCTTAAAGACCTCATAGAAAATTTAATGTACATATAATAATGAGTCATGCTTATAGTTAGGGCTGGATCAGGTGAACCTGAACCCTCCTTTAGTTACGCTGCAACAGGCCTAGGCTGCTGGGAGTTCCCATGATGCACTGTTTCTTTTCATTCACCTCTTTTCACTCTGTTTATACTTCACTCTGCATTTAATCATTAGTTACTATTAATCTCTGTGTCTCTTCCACAGTGTGTCTTTTGTCCTGTTTCTCCCCTCAGCCCAAACCAGTCACAGCAGATGACTGCCCCTCCCTGAGCGTGGTTCTGCTGGAGGTTTCTTCCTGTTAAAAGGGAGTTTTTCCTTCCCGCTGTCACCAAGTGCTTGCTCACAGGGGGTCGTCAGACTGTTGGGTTTTCTCTGTATTATTGTAGGATCTTTACCTTAACTTTACCTAAAGCAGCTTGAGGTGATTGTTTGTTGTGATTTGGTGCTATAGAAATAAAATGGAATTGAATTGAACATCATGTTGTACAGTTGTTGTTGTTGTTGTTGTTGTTGTTGTTGTTGTTGTTGTTGTTGTTGTTGTTGTTGTTGTTGTTGTTGTTGTTGTAGTACAGTCAATTTTTCCTCCAAGTTTTTTTATTTTGTATTTTCATCTCATTCAGATAAGTAAAAGTTCTCTAATTCCCTCTGATCGGGTCCGTCTCCCACTTCCAGCTTGTTTGAAACTCAGCTGTTAGACCTCTGACACATTTAAAGACACAAAACCACATCACCAACCTCAGTGTACACATCCTACCGGTTAATTATAGAATCAGTTGTACACAGCAAGTTATTGCTTACTTATTATTAAAGAAATAAGTCCCTGGTCATTAAAGAATCTATTTAAATTTATTTAAAAATCCAGTAAAGGAAGCGATCTGATATGAAGCTGTGCTTTGAAAAAGCATTATCCTTTGATTTGAACCACAAACATCAGATCAGATGATCTGAAACATAAACTTCCGAGAGTTGTGCAAGATATAAGGATTTAGGGATCTAAAACAAACTTTAAAATAGACTCTAAACTGACACTGGTGAATGAAAGTCACACTTTCAGATCCCAGATCAAAGGTGCAGCAGCTGTAAATGTGCGACAGGCGAGATATTAAGACCAACACAGAGCGAACAGCAAGGTCAAGTCAATGAAATGAAGCCACGGGTGACTGCCTGCAGGTCATTAAGAGACGAATTGTTTCATATTAGATCGACTAAAATCTACATGATTTCTTACTGCAGACTTAATGTTAATGTGTTTAAGTTCCAATCAGGAGAGCTTTTACTGTTGTTTAGGTCCAGAAGGTTTAAGGACATCCAGGTTTTTAGAGCATGCCTGCTGAAAGTTTGAGTTGTTGGACTGGTGAATAAAATAGTATTATCCGCATAGCGTGAAACAGGGCTGTGCTTTCTGAACAAAGATCCTAAAGGAAGCAGGTAAGAAAGAGAGAGGACCATCCCAGTGTCAGGGGACTGGGTGAGGTCCACTGAGAAACTTCTGTTCTCCAAGTAAGATGGAAACCTCTGAGTGCCTTAGATGTACGACGTGAAAATCAGCAGTTAAACAGAGAAACCATCGTCACAGAATCCCTCGTGTCAAGGTGTTATGCAAACCCTGTAAAAGAGTAGACTCTGTGACGGAAACCAGATTCAGATTGCTGCAAAATTATTGCAGATTAGGAACTGATGCTTGCTCTAATGCAACTTCATATTCTCTGATCAAAATGACGGCTTAGAGAGGCCTGAAACTACACAAAACACACAGCCGTGAACCTAGGCTTTAACATATGGAATGACTTTATGAGGATCAAGACATGTGGAGAAAAAGTGGTGGCTTTATACATTAATCAAAAATTTCTCATGCTTAAAAACTTTCTGAGTTTGACGGTAACAATTCAGCAGAACTTTCTCAGACTTTCTGAACCGTTTTTCCTAATTAAAGCGGGTGTTCATGTTAATTTTCCCAGTCAGAGAAGAGGTTTTCTGACACCGAGTGAACGAGGATGACCTGAGAAGGAGCGTGGCTCAGCATGGAGCCAGAAACCAGATCAGCTCGTGTTGTGATCAAAAGACTGAAGACATGAAACCTTTAGTTTCAGTTATTTCCCCATGTATGTGTGTGTGTGTGTGTGTGTGTGTGTGTGTGTGTGTGTGTGTGTGTGTGTGTGTGTGTGTTGCAGCAGCTGAATGTGCCATTTTGGTTGCAGACTGCTAAATTTAGCCGCAGAGGGAAAAAGAGAGGAGGAAGTGAGGTTTGGCTGAAGGTGCAACAGAGGAAGTCCTGACTGAAGGTCACACTGAAAAAAAAACTGCTGTAAGAGCTCGATGAACACCACAAGAAGAAGGAGGAGGAGCAGATTTCAGAAGCTGACTGTCTGCGGTGTTATTTTTTGGTCTGCACCGTTTTTGTTCTTTTTTATGGTTGTCTTTTTCTAAGCACATAAAAAGCAGCAGATTTTTGCCAAAGTGCTGCACAGCTAAAAGAAAAAGTTCAGAATAAAACTAAAAAACACACTGAAACATAAAAGCTATGTTTCAGTACAATTTAAACAATCCACGAGGTTCCACATCCAGATTTTGACTTCCATTGCAGTCACCATAAGTGTGAGTCATCTGCATAGAGAGGAAACTGCATGTTCTTTAAAGACCGAACTCACGGGGAGAAAAAGACGGAGCTGAGAATGGACCCCTGAGGGACCCTGCCTGCTTCTGTCAGTTAAGTAACATTTAAACCATCCTTTCATTACAGCACAGCGTTACAACCAAGAGACAAGCAATCAATGAAAGGTAATTTCAGACTTTTAAAGGTGCAGTTTCTGCACTGTGATGTGTTCTAAAACCACTGAAATATTTGCAGTAATTTGTTTTCTTGAACAGAGATTTTAATCCCAAAGGACTTCCTCCTTTGTGTCTGTTTGAATGGCTTCAGCAAAATACATTTAAATATACATGTTTGAATGGCATTATCACCTGATTCCATTATCACCAAGACGGAAACTGTTGCTGTGTAGGAGAAAAGTTGATGGCTTAAAATAAGGTGAAAAAGAGCAGACAGACAGGTGGACAGACGGGGGTACCTGTCTCTCGGCCGCTGTACAGCGAGTTGTCCTCCATTCCTTCATCTTCATCCACCCTGTTTCCTCTTTGCAGGCTGCCTCGCCTCCCAGCCGGCTCTGTCCAGCTCATCTGCACATTCATCAGGAGAATCAAGCCGTTAGAGCCGCAACAAACGTTCAAACGTCTTGATTTGTAGGACCAACATGAAAAAAGCAGAGTTCAAACACTGGCGCATCTCAAAAACTGCCTCCTGTAGGTTCTTTACAAACTTTGGGAGCTTTCAGAGTTCACTGGGTTTAAATAAAGTTTGGACAAACAGGACGAGCTTCTAATGGCAGCAGCAGAAAAAGAGTGTTTTCCCCTGTCAACAAGTTAAAAGACTTAAAAAATAAAAAAGCTGGCATGCCTTCGGCTTTGTCGGGTTAAACACGCTCGAGCAGTGAGTCACAGCAGCTGAAGTGGTCATAGAAACAGACGCTCTCAGAGTTTTTGTTTTTTACCTTTATATATCTTTTTGTCCAAAAGTAATGAATCCGGAACCTCTCTTGCTCAAATATTTTTCAAGATAAAAGTCTTTTTTGATCTGTAAAGCTCCATTTTATTTGAAGCTTCCACAGGAGGATAGATGATGTTCAAACCTGAAAGCAAAAGGCTTTGTTCCTTGAAAAGTGGGTCAGACATGTTCGTCAGCAGCAGCAGCAGCGTGCATTTAAACCCTCACTGCACACAACGGCTCCAAACGTACGCAACACACCAGGGTGGGTTACAGCTTGTTAATAACGCCAAGCAGGATGATCAGACTCAGACTCAGTTTTATTGTCGTTCGCAATATGAGACATAGTGCGAACGACATATAGTTTCTCAGGTCTCGGTGAAGGTCAAACATAGGATTAGTAGTAATATACTATAGTATAGTAATAACATAAAATTGAAATACAGACAGAAAAAGAATTAATAAATAAATAGCTAAACTACGATAAGTATAAATAGAATAAGGATACACTATAGCAGCATTCGACTATAGCAGAAACAACTTGAAATGGTCTTAAGCTGCAGTGGTGAAAACAAAAGAGAAGCTGAATCGCAGGATGGAGTTTATTTATTTATTTATTTATTTTGATGTACCTCATTTTCAGATTTAACATTTATTTATTGTTTTTCTAATTCTAATGTAAGATGGGTGGACACAGCTGTATATTTGTGCAGATCGTAATGACACCCTTTTGCTGTTTGTTCATGGGATGAGACTTTAATCCACGATTTAAAGTTTAATGTTTATTTTTATCATAACGTGTTTTTGTACTCTGATGGTATTGCGATGGTACTCAGTGGTTTGTGGAGGCCACATGTTAAAACTTGGTTTAACATCTGTTTTAATGGCTGTCACATATTTTTGTTTTGTTTTGTTTTTTGTTCCTGGACGTGACCATATTTGGACAAGAGGGTGGAGTGCTAAGTCATCTACTAATGCTAGCTAGCTTGGTTACTGAACAGGAATCACACAGACTGCTAATCACTAACATCCAATTAAAATCCTCGAATTTCACTCAGCAAACTGGAGCTCCGCCTTCTTGGACGGTCTGTTAGTCCAATGACGCACACAGCAGCCATAATTGCATTTAAAAATATGCTCCAAAAGGCTCCAACAGCACAAGCACGGTCCAGAGGTCCATTTCAGGGACTCCAGTTAGCTGAAGTGAAACCTAGCAGACAGCTAGCAGCTACAGCCGCCTGTGTCACCATCCACCTGTCAGTCAAAGAGGCCACGCCCCTAATATTGCAAACAAATGAGTTATAAAAACATCCTCCCCCTACAGCTGTTAAAAAGGGGTAAATTAGCTACAGAGACCAAAGCAGTTGCTTTTCCATCTATGTTTCTGGTTTCCTCCTCCCAGAAGCTGCAGTCTGATTGGCTCTTTGTGTGAGGACCGTGTTTCCTGTCACACAGAGCCTGAAAGAGGAAGTCTAGCTGTGAGTCAGGACAGTCAGCTGTCTGCCATTGTGCTGCTATTTATGCCCACAGCATCAGTATGCAGCAGTATGGCAGCAGATGGCCGCTCCTCTCTTGTTTGTCAGTCCCTGATCAGCCCTCGGTGAATAACTGCAGACCATCGTCCCTCAGTCTCTGACGCAGCGTCTGCTGCTCCCTCCGTCTGTTCTTCACGAGCGGCCCCGTGTTTCTCTTTTCCTTTCATTAGTCATTTTGACTTCAGCCTGCTGCCACACCTCTCCGCTCCACACCCTGACAGGCTCCTGCCCGTCAAATATCACCACACTTCAGATGCATGTTACTCCTCTTTCATGCTTTATTCCTGTCAGTGTTTGTGTGTTTTGTGCTGTGGTGCAGCATCTGAAACAAGCTGTCCATTATTTTTTTCACTGTCATTTGGCAACAGAAAGGCTGTTGACCCAATGACATGATAAAGTGTAAACAGACAAAGACCTTAACGTGTGGCGTTGTGGCATACAGTAAGACGCTCGGGTTAGGGTTAAGCTCAGAGTTAGGGTGCTGCTGGCAAAATGCAAACATGCATAGTTTTAATCAAAAGCCATTTCATACTTTTATGCTGTGATGACATAATTTTTCCTAAACTTATATTTTGTTTCCCTGCAGGGCCAGACTAATTAAAGAGGATTATGTCATCAGCATGTCTGTGGCCAGAATGACGGAGTAGCTGTTTAGATTGAAAGGGGCCCTAAAACTGATGCTTGAGGAACACCAGGTAACTTCAGAGTTTGTTGTAAAAAGGTAAAACTTGGGGAATCACCTGGTAAAAGTTACCAAACAAACTAGCACCATTCTCCTCACATAAAGTCAAGTCGCTCCCCAGGTATGACAGTATAGTCTGAACTCTCACACTGATCGGACAGAATGGAGAAGTTGTCTCAGGTTAACAGGAGGATGTTATGACATCAGGACTGAAAAAGTGTCAATATAAATTTCTTAAAGTAAAATGGAAAATGTTGCACAAAAGCATTCACATGTGTGATAACTTATGAAAAACAGGAACTGTTTCGCTGGCCGTCTGAGACCTGCTTTCAGCCTTTATGTTGCAGTTCCTTTTGCTGTGTGCAGCTACGGGCACCGACTGCAGCCACTCGTCTTCGTTCTGTAGTTATGACAACATTTTCTTCTAAATGATCGCAGATCAGAGGCTGAGGTCTCTGTGAACGCAGAGCTCAAACAGCTTTTAGTTAAAGCGGCCCACTGATGGACCTCCAGCCTTCCTGTTGCCTCTGTTCGGTTACAGAAGACTCTGTTTTCACAGCAAGCGATGCTGAATCATCCTGACATCACACCTTCATTCAAGTGGCGAACAACCTTCACGTCACCCGGTCAAGAGGACTTTTTTAAGAACCCCACCACCCCAAACGAGCTAAAAACGACATCTGCAACAACCCAGCCCATTACACGCTTTTATAAAAACTCTGATGCAGGCAAAACGCATGTTCAGTCAAAACAAAATGAAGCCAGTGGAAAAGTATGAAAAATGATGGATAACATCTTTTTGCATCATTGTTTTTAGAATATTTCAGTTTTTGATTATTTTTTGGCCTTTTCACAGCTTTCTTTGATAGTTTTGCAGTGGAGACAGTCAGGAAAGCAGGAGGAGAGAGATGGGACACAGTAAAAGGTGACAGGTCAGGACTCGAATCTGCGCCGTCCGGGCCGCCATGTGGCATACGTGGTATATGTGGTCGCCTGTTCAAGCCCTGAACCACCCTGGCGCCCAAATATTTCAGTTTTTATTGTAGTTGTCAGCTAACATACACTCCTCTGCCTGTCAAAGGATGTACTGGGACCATAAACCCACCTGGCCTATGGTCTCAGTGTCAAATCTTACTCAATAAAACATGAAGTTCAGTTTCCCGGAAGGTCCCGGAGGACCAGGGAGCAGGGGGGACTTTAGGGCAGAGCCAGCACTCACTCACTGGTTTTTTAAAGAACAACCCGGTGATGGCCAAAACAGTCCCAGGCAAATTTTCACTGTTTGACTTTGAAGGAAACCAAAAGTTTTCAGATTAGCTCCTATAATCCAGTGAATGATGCCAGCAATGGGAACATCACTTCCATCACATGTGCACGTGAGCATGCGCCTAAATCTGACTGTATGTGTGTCTTTTACCACCACTTCTTTGATTCTTTACTTTGTGTTAGCGTGTGACAGTGGTGTGCTCAAGTTTATGGCATGAGTGTGTGTGTGTGTGCGTGTGTGTGTGTGTACCTACAGGGAAGGCGATCTCACACAGTTTGTGTGTCCAGTCGTCCAGCTGGTGCCTGTCGGCAGCGAACACAAAGATCTTCTCCGTGGTCTCCATCAGGAAGGACCCGGTGTCTTTGGGACACCCCTCCATCTCCACCTCCGTCACCCGGATACAGTCCGCCAGACGGATCACCTAGGAGACACGGAGTCTCTTATTACCTGGGTAACAGTCTACATTATCGCTATGGCAACAGAGAAGAAGTGATGGAATCAGAAAGTTAATGATGCCAAGCTGACAAAAACTAATGATGGATTGAACTCAACAGGGAGTAAAACAAAGACGAGTGAGACTACAGAGAGCGCTGCAGGAGAGTCCAGCAGAGTAGAGCAGGGGAGGATAAAGGGCAGTGGAGCTTCAGAAGGAACAGTAGAGTAAAAGAAAGGCCGCAGTAGAGTCCAGTAGAGTTCACTGCACCTTCTTGTGCTCCTGCTGTTTGCGCAGAGTTTTGTCGTTCTTCTCCACGTTTCCTCCATCTTTGCACTCATAGAACTCCAGTCTGGAAATCGAACAGGAACTCTCTCTGTACAGGACGCACCACACGCGCTTCCACTTCTGTAAACACACACATTACACGGCTCAGCGCGGGGAGGAGGTTGCTGACGGTGCAGATAGGAGAGTGAACAGAGCTTATTTTGGATTTTTTTTCTGTTTTAGCATTTTATTAAATTAAATTACTGATTTATTAGCTTTGTAACGTATTTATGACATTTGAAATTCTGAACAAACATTCCGTGTTTGGACACAGGAAGAATAAGTGCTATGTTTATAATGGCTGCTGGTGACCCAAATGACCAATAAATGAGAAGTGCTGCGGGGTGAACCCTGCACAGACACCGACGTGCAGCTCAGTGATGTGCTGTGTGAGTGGGGCTGTGTCAGGGCTGCTGCTGGTACCTTTCCAAACCTCTGCTGCTGGAGGTAGAGCACCCCCTGCTTCCTGATGTCCTCCTCCATGACGACACCGCTGCTCCACCTCTTCTCACCTCGTCTTTCTCTGCTCCACCTTTGTCAATGTTTGCTTCTCTTCTTCTTGCCTCCTTATATTTCTTCTCCTTCACCTCCTCCCCTTCTCCTCGCAGTCCCCCCTCCGGTTGTTTCCTTTCTACTCCTCTCCTCGTTGGCGGCTTTTGCGACTCTTTCTCTTCTGCGTAGTGTTCACACCGAACTTTGGTGCAGCTTCAAACTTGCGTCTTCTCCTCCGTGCTCCTCTGCTCTCCGTTCTTTTTCTTGTTTTCGTTAAAGGAGCTCGATTGATCCAGTCTGCAGGGTTTCAGCGTCTCTTCTGCTCCTTCTGTGGTTCACCTCTTCTTTTCTGCCTCTCTCCTCCCTCCCTCTGTGAGTCTGTGGTATCAGTGTGATGCAGAGAGACGTTGAATGTGTCATCTGTGTTTCCTGCCTGTTGCAATGTGTAATGCAGAAGTAACCGGCTGTGTGAACCTTTGCCTGAGTACTGCTCTGCTTCCTTATCCTCACACTTTGTACCTTTAGCTATAATGAAGCCCGTATGGTAACTTCACCTCCTTCTTTTACTTTTTAAAAAAAATTCTTTAACTTTTTAACCACTTGTTCATCTACATGCTGATACAATGGTTTAAAACGCATCCTTTAGTTGCATGCGCCCCCTGGTGGCAGCCTGGCATCCTTCAGCAGACTGTTTCTGTTTTTTTTACTGGAAACAGTACTCAGTGGTTTTCAGTTCAAGATCCGGAACTTTCAGATTTTGCTGTGTTTCTGCAGCCGGTTGTTTTTCTGCATTTTGGAACTTCCACTTTTTAAATTCAGTCTTTTCTCTTGATTTCCAGTCCCGTGTGTTTGTTCAAGGCTGCTATATTTATATAGCACCAAATCACAACAGTCACCTCAAAGCGCTTTATATTGTCAGGAGAAGTTTCTACAAAATTAGAGAGAAAACCCCAACAATCAGATTATCCCCTGTAAGCAGCACGGTGGCAACTGTGGGGAGGAAGAACTCCCTCTTAACAGGAAGAGACCTCCAACAGAACCAGGATCAGGGAGGAGCAGCCATCAGCTGCAACCGGTTGTGGGTGAGCTGAAGGCTCTGCCTCCCATTCTACTCTTAAGTATCCTAGGAGCCACAAGTAAGCCAGCAGTCTAGAGCAAAGTGCTGTATTGGGGTGATACGGTACTACGAGGTCTTTAAGATAAGATGGGGCCTGATTATTCAAGACCTTGTATGTGAGGAGGATTTTAAATTCATCCTGAGACTATAAAAAACTGTGATAACCTGAGTGTTCAGAGCAGTCTGCAGCCTGAGCTTTGGGCTCACCGGGATTTCTGCACACACCCTGAGCTCACTGGAAACTTTCATTTTTAATACGAGCGTCTAACATTTTATCAATTTATGTATGTCAGAAAATAAAAAAACAAATAATATTTCTCCTTTAAACTGAGAAAATTCAGCAGAGGAAAATAGAAGGCATGTGCTGACTTTTCAGTGCAGAGCTGACCCGACTGTGCCAGTTTGAACAAAAGGAGGAGCGCCTGGTGCAGGTGCAGCAGGAAGTTATTTGTTTCAGTTTGTCAGCAGGTGGAGCTGCAGCTGTGGTGCAAAGATCAGCGAGGAGATTAAATCCCTCTGCGAGTCAAACATGGTCATCTTCATCATTTGAACTCACATTTAACGTCTTTACTTCAGGATGACTCCCACTTCTCCAGACTACTGTGTCTTAAAAACCAGACAAACAGTTCAGAAGCTGCATGAGAATCTGTCTGGCTGCCGGTTTCCTTCACTCTCACAGCGATCCACTGACATTCGTCTGAACGTCCTCGAGTCACTGAAAGCTCGAGCTACTCACAGACGGTTCAGCAACTAAAGCATCATGGGAACCGTAGTTCCAGAACAGTCAGCTTAAGATAATGAAGAATTGCTAATTAAAAACTATTTGCATTTTTTACCAATATGAAATTCACATCTTAGCATTTCTAAGTCACTGCAGTAAATATGTTCGAGTGTAACCAGTTTCCACTGTGACATAAAAAAAAACTGATCTGATCACTGATTGGCTGTTGATTTGGGCCCACAGGTGATGATGTTGCTCTGATCTCCAGTAGAGAAGTAAAAAATTCAGAGAGCAGATTAAAACTTAATTTATTAGCCCAGCACAGTACACCCAGTACACAGAGTACACACAGTACTGCCATCAAGCAGCACTTCCATTTCCAGTGATTAGTACTACTTAAATTTTCATTTAAAAGCTACACAGCTGTGTTACCACTGTCTGTCTTCAGTTTTAATCCCTGTTTTTCTTTCTGTTCATAACTCATCATCTAAATCTTTCAGCAGCTTTTAATTCAGTGGGTCAGATTTCCACTTCCTGTGTCTTCACTGACGGCAGCTTGCTGTAGGTTTGGGTCCAGTAGTCAACGTAGTAAGATCTCAGGTCGTAGCTGCACACAGAAAACCACAATCACTAGTCTCTGCATCATCATCATCATCATCATCATCATCATCATCATTATCACTTTCGTCATCGCTCAGAGAAAATAAAATACAATAAAACAGATGACAGGTGCAGAACAGTAAAAAAAGAATAGACTAGAAAACAGAGAAGTAGAGTAACAGTAGAATGTAGTTGAGTGCAGGTCACCTGACAGAGGACTTGGACATCTTGTCGTTGATGGTCATGTAGGGTCGATGGTATTTAGTGAAGGTGGGCCAGGGAACTGGGACTCTACTCTCGCCTCTGTTGGGATCTCTGGACAGGAGGACAGTCAGACTCAATTCCCAGTTATCCCAGTTAATGTCATTGAGACCAGTTCAAACCTGTTTACATCAGTCTGAAACCAGTTCAGCAAAGAGCGAATAAAGACATTATTACCAAACTGAATGAAACATGTGACCACAGTTATATGAGAGGGTGGAGTTATCAGCCTCAGACTGATACCTGCTAATCAGTAACAAATAAAGTTCTGGAATTTCTCTCGTTAACCCCACAGCAGCCGGGCAGGTAATTGCATTTTAGCATGGGGGACTGACTGACTGCTGGTGCCTCTGGTGGACGTCAGATGAACTGCAGCTGTTAGAACTGCTGTGTTGAGCTGTGTGTGTGTGTGTGTGTGTAGTGCATGCTGGGAGTTTACCCAGTCCTGGCGAAGTTGGTCCAGTATGCGATCATGTACCCGGACAGGTCTCGGTGTCGGGGGAAGTAGACGAGCGGGGTGGAGAACGGTTTACCAAACAGGTACTGCAGTTCCTCGGCGTGCTCCGCCTCCACCCATTTCGGAAAGATAAAGATCCGCGTCTTCATGTTGAACAGGTAGGAGTAGGTATTGGCTCCACTGAGGGATAAACAGCACAGGTGGGTTGGATTAATAATGTGTTCCAGATTAATTTCCCAGTTCCCAAACAATTTTTCTGTTTGTTTTCAAATAAATTTGACCATTTTTAAATTATTTTTTTAGAAACTGATTCAAGTTTGACGTCTTTGTTTTTTTGGGTTTTTTTGCTAAATCTGAATTTCAGCTGTAAAATTAAAACAGTTTTAACTCATTCATACAGAAATGCAGCGCTGATAGAAAAGAAAACATAAAGAAAATAAAGATTTTAAGGTAAAGACATTTTAATACAGTGAGGACAGTTAGATGACCTTTGACCTTCTGCTGATGAAGCTGGAGATCAGCTGATTGAAGCTCAGCAGCAGTTTTCCTCGCAGTGCTGAAATCATCTTTTACTGACTTTGGTAAAGTTACTCCCGACGATTCGTTCCACCCGGATTCAAAGCAGAGCTGCAGTTTGCGCTCACTGAAACCCGACCAATCAGAGATCACCTGGAGTTGTTGGCGTGCAGCTGGAGGGCGATCTGAGTCGGGACCAGGAACAGGAAGTCGGTCTCGATGTCGGCCACAGTCTTCTTCACCAGCGCCTGCTCCGGAGCCGACCCCCAGTTAGACGAGTAGACGCTGAAGGCCGAGTCGATGGCGGTATTGCCCTTCTCCTTGGTCAGACCGGCCAGCAAACCCTTCACCTGCTCTCTGAGGAGGAAACGGGAGCTGTTACACACCTGCAGCTGTCTCTGTGCTAAGCTAACAGCTGACTGGCTGAAGCTTCAGCAGGAAAACAGGAAGTTTAATAAAGTGCTCAGTGAAGAGATTGACCATGTGTGAGTGGAATGACTCTTTGACCTTTATAGTGAATCCTGTCTGCTCTTTTCCAGCTCCATCGTTTAACTCTTAGGTTTAATCAGAGCACCATGAGCCACAGTTCAAACTAACCTTTATTCATCCTCTGTCTGTTACTCAGCCTCTGTCTGAAGCTGTGATTCTGTAACCCTATAAATGCACCATGCATGACTTCCTGACACTTCATTAGCATAATCCGACCTGCTTCCTGCCCTCTGGTGGATCATCTGTGTGCCGCAGATCCAAAATGTATCTCACGGTACATTCTTATTACTATATCAGTATGAATATTCATTGTATTAAAGCCACTTGCCTAAAAAAAAATCCACGGGGTTTGATATGCTGTCGGCCCACCCTTTGCAGCTATAACAGCTTCAGCTCTTCTGGGAAGGCTTTCCACAGGTTTAGGAGTGTTTATGGG
>JAVDPK010002905.1:75318-87935 GCA_034780415.1 Cichlasoma orientale | reverse complement strand
ATTAAAAAAAAAAAAAAAAAAAAAAAAAAAAAAAAACAAACAAACATGTCCTGGTGTCAAAGCCAGGTAAAACACTGATCTTGCACATTCGTGTACACATCTTCGCTTCACAGGCCATGAAACCAGCTGCACATAAAGCCGAAGCTTTCCTCTGCAGCTACGCCATTCAGAGAGGAAATCAGCTTGTGTTCCTGTCTGAGGGTCCAAACCTCAGTATGGAGGATCAACCCACACCTGCAGCTCCACCTCTCAGACGCTCTCATTTCACACAGTAGTCACATTTTATTGTTAAAGTCCAAATAAACTGAAATCTGTTCTCTCAGTCTACTCAGCAGCAAGGATTGATTGATTGATTGATGTCTGAAAAGTTTAAGGGCAAAAACATTGTTTTTTTAAACGATCCAAAGTATGTGAGTGTGTTTTAATTTGTACTCGTTTTTTAAAGGTAGTAAGTCTGTTATTCACATTACTGTCATCAGTGTTATTACATGTACAGTACCAGTCAAAACACTGGACACACTATGGGACAGTGTGTCCAAACTTTTGACCAGTACTGTATGTGTTACACAGTATAATGTACTATTAATCATAACAAAACGTAATGACGCTACTGCGCATGTCCACAAAATCAGCTGCGCTGTGGAGGAGGCGGGTCTTTGTGACGTAGCAGGAAGAGTTCCCCACGCGTGTCTGTGTGTGTGAAGAGTTTTTAGGTGAGTTTTTATTCGTCTCATTCTCTATTTTCCATTTCTTTTTTCGCGTTTTTCTTTTAATCTGAAAGGTGTTCAGATCGGAAGCTTCTGCTGCTAGTATTAGGCTAGCTTTAGCATCCACAAGGACTGAGCCAAACACACACACGTGTGTGTGCGTGCGCGCGCGTTCGCTCGCTCCTACGCTCAACTTTAAACATCTGGAATCGCCTCTGAGCTGCTGGCAGACTCGCTCTTCAGCCTCCTGCAGCTGCGCCGAACTCTGTTCACAAATGTGTGGATTTAAAGTTTCCTGTTCTCTCTGCCGGTGAAACTCAGGTAACGCCCCTAATCTCAAACCCAACCCCTTCTGAGGTGTCCCCCTTTACTCCGGTTAGAGACCCAAGAACAGTTTGATGGGTTAAGGTCCACGTAGGCTTAACTCAAAATGCAGCACTCATGTTATTGCAGCGGTTTTAAACCTAGCCAAAGGTGAGCATACTCAGTAACCTAAGGTAAACTTGAAGTTAGATAAACACGTGACACCGAGTCGCTGCTGTTGGAGCCGAACCAATCAAAAAGTTCTTTACTTCGAACAGAGCTTTCCACTAAATCATCAGTTTTCTGAATGGAGTTTGGTGTAAGCTCAGTCACCTGTGTCTATCTGCAGTCTGTGGACGCACACCTGTACCTCTTTGTGCTGGAAGCAGGCATCCTGATGATGTCATCACCGGATGAGCAGCTGTGTCCGAACATCTCTAGCACTATGACGTCATCACTACCCTCCAGCAGGAGGAAACGTCAGAAGGCTCAGCGGCCATGGGCCACGGTGAGCACACACACACACACACACTCACACTCATACACACAGACACACTCACACACTCAGTGGGTTTATTTGATGTTTCTCTGACTTTAAGAAGAAGCAGAAAGCAGAGAAGAGGAGGTTCAGCTCCTCAGAGGAGGAGAAGAGGAGCTCCTTCAAACAGAGGAGACTGCAGCTCCCAGCGGAGGAGGAGGAGGAGCCTGCAGGTGCACAGGTGAACACAGTTTAAGTCTTTCATTTGAGCCTGCATCAGGCCCTTTTTCAAGTTAAACTCTTCTTTAAAAATTAGATCTGAGGGATGCAACCACAGAGGAAGTTCACCGTATTTGGGCTTCCTCTGGCGCAGCAGCAGGTGCTCATCAGCCGTCTTTGTTAATGCTTTCTGCCTCTGAGCACGCTCACATCAAAGGAGGTGTTTGATTTACTCTTCTCCTGCATGAAAAGGAGCAGCCGAGCTCCTCCCGCTCCAGCCGGAGGTGGTATCAGAGGAGAAACTGGTAGGGCTTCATTTGATATCGTCAGAATCAGCTCAGCCGGGTTCATGCAGGCAGCGGCTTCCAGCTGATTTTAGACAGAAACTCTGGACCAGATCATGTGTTCAGCAGCAGTTACCATGGTGATCTAACAGGTAGAAAGAGAGCCACCTTTGTGACAGCACTGAGTGCTACATAGCTCGCTAAGTGGCTAATCTTTGTAATCGCCTTTCGTAGCTGCGGCCCTCTGTCTCTAACCACAAGAATAACGGTGACCGTTCCATTAACGGCTACCGGGGGCACTAATGAACATCAACATCTGATTTTTAGGCTCCACCCAATGAGGTGACAGGCAGGACACCGAAGAAGAAGAAGGATGAAATGAAGGACATGGGACGTGGTAGCATCAAGACCTCATCGCTGTTCAAACACAACCCAGACATCCCGGACATCCACAGGTGCAGCTCGTCCTCTGATTGGCTCAGCGACCCAGCTTGTGATTTTGATTGGCTCATTCAGCAGCCTGCAGGAACTTCCTGAATAATCAATATTCAATCATATAGATTCTCTGACAATGTCTTCTTTCCTTCAGACCAGATGTCTCCCAGTTAAAGGAGACAATTTTCACCTCCGACTCGTTTTCAGACCTCGACCTGCACCCTCACCTGGTAACACATGCACAAATAAACACACATGCACACACGCGTGTACACGTTTGTCCTCATTTCCCTCTGAGGACCCTCACTAACATACGTTTTATTTTTCCTATCATTATTTTCTGGTTTTAAATGTTTGTAAACCTTTTAATTGGCAGTATTTTCATCATCACCTCCTTACTGTCAGCTCACCTGTGCCAGTATTAAACTTTTCTGTGCTCTGATTGGCTGTTTCTGTCCTGTAGGTGGCAACTTTGAACAAAGTTATGAATATTTCCACACTCACCAGGTTGGTTTACGCACACACACACACACACACACACACATAAAACCTTATTCCAAGTCTGTGATCGACCTAAGAAAAAGTCACGTCCCCACAGTGTGACCATGTGAACAGATTTATATCCCACAGAATGAGAAATACAAGTAAAAATCTGTTTAAAGGGACGTTTCACTGAATTTCATTCATAGATTTAAGATTTGTTAACAACAAAAGGTTCCTGATGACTTTGCATGTTGTCCACAAAAGAGAGGCAGTGTTAGATAAACCAGTTCATACATACTACTTTTAAGATGACCTGCTGTTTACAGTTTTTTTTGTGTGTGTGTGTGTGTGTGTAGTGTGCAGAAACAGACCATCCCAGCTCTCCTTTCAGGGCGAGATGCTATGGTGCGATCTCAGACAGGATCAGGTGAGTCTACAGACAGCATGATTCTTAGCAGCACCTGTCTTACCTGCTCCCAGCAGCTGGTTTCACAACCACACTGCTCTGTAGGTCAAACTGAAAATTGATCTTAGACGAGTCTGATGCACTTTTACCTCCATGAACGGTGGCGCCCGGGCAGAGCTTGTGTATTAACTGCTGCTGCTGCTGCTCAGGTGAGGGAGTTCTGAGCATCCCAGGATCTTGTTCAGGACTGTTGGGAAGTTGAAGGGTGAGGTGGACTGGTGGTCTCAGCCGTGATGTAGAAGCCATACTGGACTGTGGTGAGCAGGAAGGTGAATCTTTAGTTTACCAGCTGATCTACATTCCTACCTATGATCCTGAGCTCCGGGCAGAATCGAATAAAGAAAAACTAACAGGTCTGTGAGAGCCAGAATTCTTGCTGGTTGGGAGGTGATCAAATACTAGTTTCGTGCAATAAAATGCAAATTAATTATTTAAAAATAATACAATGTGATTTTCTGGATTTGTTTTTTTAAGATTCTGTCTCTCACAGTTGAAGTGTACCTACGATAAAAATTACAGACCACTTCATTCTTTGTAGGTGGGAAAACTTGCAAAATCCGCAGTGTATCAAATACTTATTTTCCCCACTGTAGGTGTTTTGGGACAGGATGCATTCTGGGCACCTCCCTTTCCAGTTTTCCTGTGCCGCCCAATTCAGAGGAGACCCTCGAGTATACGTGAAACGTGAATCTTATCTGACCTGGTAGCACTTTGGAATCCCCCAGAAGGAACTGAAAACATTGCTTGGAAAAAGTGCCTTGGGATCTTCTGTTTTCGATCTCGAGTGTGGAGCCTTAACAGAGATGCCCTAAGCTCCTTCTCCCAGTCACCACCTCTAGCTTTTTGTGGGGACACAGATGTTCTGAAGTGAGGGCTTCTCCCTCTGACTGGACTTGAAGTGCCTCTCTCGTTTTTGAAGGTCATATATTCAAACATGAACCTGCAGGACCAGAATTAGTCTGTCTAATGATGAAAAAGGTTTTTGTTTGATTGCAGTGTGAGGAAAATAACTGAGCAACATGTGATTGTATGTTTTAATGGAATCACCCCAAATGTGTCTGCAGGTAAAACTCTGTCCTACGCGGTCCCTGTGGTTCAGAGTCTTCAGGCGGTTCAGCCGAAGGTCAGCAGGTCGGATGGTCCTCTGGCTCTCGTCATCGTCCCCACCAGAGAGGTTCAGTTTGATTAACGTGTTTAACTGTAGTGTCGTCATTGACTTCCTGTTTA
The DNA here is from genome assembly GCA_034780415.1 of Cichlasoma orientale. Classification (NCBI taxonomy): domain Eukaryota; kingdom Metazoa; phylum Chordata; class Actinopteri; order Cichliformes; family Cichlidae; genus Cichlasoma; species Cichlasoma orientale. The sequence continues at coordinate 83,333 of JAVDPK010002905.1, read as the reverse complement.
CACACTGAAGACGCTTCTTCTCTTTATCAGCTTGCCCAGCAGACCTTCCAGACCTTCCAGAAGCTTCTGAAGGTAACACAGGCAATGGTGGAAGAAGTAGTCACAGCAATGACTAAAGTACAGACTGTGCTCGTTAGAATGAATTAAAACAGAGAAAGAGCTGGCCCTTCATTCCTTGGAAATGATCTTCGTTCTACCCTCTGGCTTTGTCTTTTATGATTGTGAATGTCTTTTTTTAAATCCAGGGTACTGACCAAGAACCATGTTTTGGTGCTTTTAAAAGTTAAATCTGAAGCGGATGTTTGTCTGTAACGGAGGGAGCAGGGGTGCCCGTGGTGGTGGGAAAAATTCTCCTGTTTTCTCATTAAGAGCGTAAGCGTGCTGACGGCCTCTTCTGCCTGTTTGCTTGGATTAATGATATCAAACAGAATACAAACATGATCAGATATAAATAAATCAGTTGAAAGCATGGAGCTAATACTGATGACACATGTGAAGTCCAAAGTATGCCCACAGTTATGTGTAGGCCCAACAACATGCTGCTTTAAACCAGAAAGATCATCAGCATGGATATTAAAATCCTACCAGCTCAATTAATTCAGTCTTATAGAAAGTAGGGCTCAGACTTTGCAGGATCTGCTTTCTTAGGTGTGTCTCTCTCTCTGCAGCCTTTTACCTGGATTGTCCCAGGTGTCCTGATGGGAGGAGAGAAGAGGAAAGCCGAGAAGGCCAGGTACGATCAGAAAGCATGTGCATTCGTTAAGATTTGTTCTGTAAATGAAGAGTTTCAGCATCGGTTTAGTTGATCTCCAGCTGGCTAAAATTCTAGTTCCTGATTATCCAGGAAAGCCTGAGAACTTTTCCATCTTTGGGTTTGAAAAAGAGCAGAAAGTAAAAGTACCTGAGTCCACACACTGCTGTGTGTTAAAGTGTTTAAAAGCCTCTCTCAGATCTGTGAAGCTGTATTTCTAAAAGCATCACGACCATCCAGACCACAGCAGAGCAGATCAGGTTCAAAGACCTGCTCACTAACTCACATCTTTAGCTTCTCTGGGGTGGCTTTCAGTCCAGACCTCATGGAGCCCAGACGAAGTTTTCATCAGGTAAATAAAGGTTTTACAAACTGTTTTCAGAGGTTTCTGGAGCCTGTGTGTTCATCAGGTGCAGGTGTGGTGAGTCTCTGTTGCGGTCTGAATGTGAACACACACTGTGGACTGTGACGAGCTGCTATAGAGGTCCCTGAGAAAGTTGTAAAGATGTTATTCTCTCTCTTCAGGATCCGCAAAGGAATCAACATCCTGGTTTCTACTCCTGGACGTCTGGTAGATCACATCAAACACACCCTGAGCATCGCCTTCAGCGCCGTGCGCTGGCTGGTCCTGGATGAGGCTGATCGGTAACTCTCGCGATTACAGTTAACATTGGTTCACCTGGAATAAGCCGCTGTCCTGTTGGAGCCAGCTTTCCATTGTGGAGTCTGAACTTTGTAGCGTTGAGTTAATTTTATCTCCATGTGTGCACTCAGGACGTTGGACCTTGGCTTTGAGAAGGATCTGACCGTCATATTAAACAGTCTGAACTCTACAGGACCAGCCCGACAGAACGTCCTGCTCTCCGCTACGCTGTCAAACGGTAAATGCACCAAGTGCACGTCACTAAACCTCTGTGCTGCCCCCTACAGGCAGGAGACAGGGCTCCTGTAGTTCTTCTCTCTGCCTGTAGAGAGCAGTAAACAGTATAACGTCCTCTGTGTGTTTCAGGCGTGACCCGGTTAGCAGACGTGTGTTTAAATGACCCGGTCAGCATCCACGTGTCAGGTCCCCCCTCCAGTGTGACATCTGACCCCAAAGCCGCCAGCCAATCAGAGAGCTTTGCTGTGCCTGAGGCTCTGAAGCAGTTTGCAGTGGTGGTTCCCAGTAAGATCCGACTGGTCTGTCTGGCTGCTTTTATACTGGACAAATGCAAGGTGAACAGGGCAGAAGTGATAATAAGTGCTAGTAATAACCAGAAGGTTGACTGAACTGCACAAGCTAAGGACTGAAAGCTGAAACCTGATTGGTCCTCGCAGTGAACCGACAGACTGTTTTTTTTGTTTCAGTTTTCTCAGAACAACAAACTCATCGTCTTCATCTCGAGCTGCGAGGCCGTCGAGTTCCTCCACTCTCTCTTTACCGCCGTTCTCTCCGGGCCCTCGGCCAGTCACGAGCCTCAGCTCCATTTCCTGCGTCTCCATGGCAACATGAAGCAGGAGGTAATGCCGCCGTGCCGCTGACATTTCTGCCGCCGTCCATCATTCAGTGTTAAAGGTGTGTTTGTTTCCTCACCAGGAGCGCACGGAGGCCTTCCAGCAGTTTTCGGTGTCTCGGTCAGGAGTGCTGCTCTGTACGGTCAGTATCCTTTAAACTGGCCACCGGAGGGCAGACTGTATTTTAAATATAAAAGCCGACTGTGGATGGAAACTCTGCTGTTTGTTTCAGGACGTCGCAGCCAGAGGCTTGGACCTGCCTCAGGTCACCTGGATTATTCAGGTAACTTTATGTGTTATTGTAATCATTGCAACCCATGTAAGAAAAAGCATTAAATTCATGTTTTACCTTTAGCCTAGTGGACCCACATAAGGACTGTTATTAGATGAGGAAGAATTTTTGTGATAGTGGGTTTTGTGGATGGAGCCAGTCTGTATTAGTGAGGTCACGCGTGGCATGCATGACTTGTTTCTCAGTAGAAGACGGGGTTACGCAAGTACGCTAACCTTGTTTAGCAGGGTGAGACTTCCTGGTTCATTTGAGTCAGATGAATATTGCCTTATATAGCTCTGAACACCTTTTATGAAAAACCAACCAGCCAGCTGAAAACACTGCAGTTCCTCTGATGTCCACTAGAGCCTGGCTCTAAAAGTAAGTGTCCAATTTTGCAGCACATTAAACATGTTTTTAGTCTTCCAGCCAGCTTTGACCAGTGAAATCAACCCTTTTGGCTTTGAACACATTAATTTAGACAAGAACTTTAAAATAATTGCCCAGAGGTGTCGCTAAGATGGCTGCCAGGTGTTGGGATTTGTTTCTAGAAGCACTTGGAGCACTTAGAGCATAAACCAGAGCTGTGGCAGGTCAGCTCAATAAAAGACAGTGTCATCTGCACAGAGATGAATTTTGCGCAGAATAATCTGAGAAGCTGCTTCTGTTCTGAGTCAGTAAATGTCTGCAGCTTCGGACACCAGGAAGGAGGCTGACCTCAAAACTAGCGGGAGGAAGTAACATGCAGAATAAAGAAGTGTGTACACTCGGGCTCTCGCTGGCTTTCTCCACTTGTTTCCTGTTGACCTTCAAGTCCGCTCTGAAGTGTTGAATTAGTTTGGATGCGATGAGTTTAATAGGAAATCTGTCCTATTAGATGATTTTTTTTTTGTTTGTTAGTTTTTTTGTTAATTGATAATTTCATAGTTAATAAAAAACAAAAACATAAAGAATAAATAAAAACTTTCCATGACTTCAGGGACTCCACAGAAATCATATTAGTGAGGATCACACCTGGTCCGCTCCGTGTTTAATAAACTCGGCTGATGAATCAGCCAATCAGAATGCAGGATTCCACGACACTGAACAGAAGCTGATCGATAAAGAATTTGGTTTTTTGGCAGTATACTCCTCCGACAGCAGCAGCCGAGTACGTTCACCGCGTCGGCCGGACAGCTCGCATTGGAGGACGAGGAAGCAGCCTCCTCTTCCTCACCCCTGCTGAGACCGCCTTCATCACTGAGCTGGCCAATCACAACATCAGGTTTGCTGACATGCACTATACTCGGTGTCACTCGCCACTGCATGCAGTACACTTAATTCACAAAACACCGTCTCAGTACCTTGTAGTACTTCTACTGGTCCACATGGTGGTTTTAACTGTGTGGGCGGGGCTTTCTGGGTTTCAGCCTATCTGAGATGAAGCTGCAGGATATCCTGTCCAGTCTGATGTTCGATGACACCTACAAGGGGCGGGGGAAGTACCACAGCAAGGTAGGTTTTTTCCATCCTCAGCAGCAGGTGTTCTCTCCGCCTTGTACCTGGTCTAGAAGCTGAAGCACATCCTTGAGGTCCTTCAGTTTGTTGGTTTTTGTGCCGTTTCAAAGCAGCAGATGGGTCTGAAATGTTTTTGGGCAGCAGTCAGTGATGCAGAGTTCATCACATCTGTACATTATGCATCATTAAGGATGAGTTTATAGTTCAAAAATCCCTTTTCAGGCTCTTTTTGAGTGTAAAGTCTCATTTGTGAACACCAGTGCTGTGATGTCATCACAGCACTGTAACCATTTCTACTAGAGCGCGAGGGCGTCCCAGACTATCTGCAGCTTTTCACTAAACGACGGGTGTCGCAGCTTAGACGATGCATCTGTGCTGCTGTAGGAGCAGGAAGCAAAGCGAGCGTCTCCTGCGCTGATGTTTCACTGAAGTGGTGGTAAAAACCAAACCGCTCATAGAGGCCAGGTCACAAAATTCAAGACGTGCACGAGAAGCTGGAGCATCACTGCTGTTTGAAAGGGTGGCGGAGGAGGGCAGAAGCAGGCTGCGGGACAGTTACCGGTCACAGAAAAGCTGGAGTGTGAATTTTAGGCTCATTGCTGAACAGCTCGTGCTTAAATAGCACGGTGTGTTTAGTGGCGAGATGCCGGTTAGCAGCGAGGGGATTGTCCCCAATGCTCAGGCCTAGCAGGAAACCCTGAAGATGAAGGATGAAGGCCGTGCCAGCCTGCTCGTTGGGCTGCAGAAACAGGAAGTCCCAGTTAAAGCGTTTGATGTTATTTTTTAGTTCTTCCTTCACATTAATAAGCACACCTGGATGCTGTTCTTACCTTGTGGTTCCTTTAGGACTGACATCAGTGTGTTTGTGTTTTCCTTCTGCACGTGTAGGTTTGGTTTTAAAAAGTTTGAGATTTCACGTTTCTGCCTGGAGACCCCCTGTGGGGGTGGGATGACTGTTGAGGGGATCCCTGTGTGTGTTTGGTGGGTTTTTAATGAGGCTCTTGTAGTATTTTTAAAAGTCTGTAGGACTCTGAGAGAGCGTGAACCTCCGACTGAAACCACCTGCTGTGTGTCGGCTTAAACAGTCGCTCCTGTCAGCCTGAAGCTGGGAGCACAGACGTGAGTGGCAGTGACAGTAAAGCAGCGCGGTGACGGCGTGCTTGTGAAGGATCGCTTCAGATGCTCCCACTGACGGCGTCTGTAAAGGAAGCGTGAAGCGAGGCCGTCCACGGGTTCAGCTTCTGATGTTTGTGCTTCCATCGCGTCTGACCCGCGATGATCGGATGTTTGCGTCTCGTCGCGACTGTCAGAAGAGATTTCCGCCGCTCGCTCTGTCTCGCTTCATTCAGCTCCGCGCTGACCTTTATTTAAACATCTGTTGAACGCGAACACAGCAAACATCAGGTGGTACCTCAGTGCAGATCATGTGAATGTGAAAGCAGGTAAATCAGTTACAGTCCCAAACGCATCAGTGAAGTTACGGCGAGTTAAAGGATCAGTTCTGCCGGCGTCGCCCTGAATTTAGGAATCATCTGCATTTTAAGCTCCGTCCTCCTCCCGCCTCTGCTGTCTGAGCTTAATGTGTAAAGAGAAACAAATCTGTTTGGATTTGTTTGTTGGAAACTCAAAAACATTTTAAAGGAACCAAAAATCCTTTTTTGTGTCCTTTAAAACACGTCTGAGCATCCGCTCTCAAAGATCTCTGACCTCTGGAAAAGTGGATTTGTTCTGCTGTCCCGCTAAAAATAACATTTACTTTTTCCATTTTGTTTCCAAACAAATTCAGTATGTTCATTTTATTAAAGCTGCAGCACAGACTGTGACATTTTTACATCAGCATCATTACAAAGTGATTAATGCAGAGCGACACCGGTGAGTGTTCAGATCAACAGCTTCATTTATTTATAATAGCGATATTATTTTTTCTTTTAATTGAACATTTTTACTGTTTTATAGGCCATTTTTGTAGAGAAAGGTTAAAGGTTAACACCTAAATCAAAGCCACCAGTAACTGGCTTTATATGTGAAAATGACAAATTTGTAAAATCATTACTGGCCCTGCAACAGGCTGGCGTCCTGTACAGGGTGTACCCTGCCTTGCGCCCTATGTCTGCTGGGATAGGCTCCAGCCCCCCCCCCGCGACCCTAAACAGGATAAGCGGAAGCAAATGGATGGATGGATGGATTTTCTGAACTACAAAAAGTTTTGGGATCAAATCTATATTTCTAGTTTGTTTGCACAGAGTCTATAAAAATAGTTTAAAACCAAAGATGAGACAACAGTGGAAATTTGTTACCTAGTGTAATAATAATATTATTAATTAATATTTTTACACCCTGATGTGCTAAAATGATGGTTCAGCAGTGGTGGTGCGTTGGCAGTCGGGACTTCCTGTCTGCCTGCAGCGGCCGCCCGTCCGACCGCTCTGAGGACCTCTCTCGCTTGTGCTGCAGACGCTCTTCCTGCTCAGTTTTTGATCTTTAATGGTTTTCCCGCTGAACTCCGCTGGTGCTCCCTTCCCTGTTCTGGACAACTTGTCAACCGACCCAGGAGGAGTGCACAGGAGCACGTTTGTGTAGGTTGAAAACCGCTCTCCGTGAGCTCTCATTGGCTCTCCGTGGGGAAATGCATATACAAACAGTCGCAGGACCATAAATTATGCAGACCTCCTTAAAGGCTGACTGTCTGTTCTTTGTTTTGTGCAAGTTTGCAAATACACATTAGAAAATTAGAAATATCAGCACATTTTTCTAAATGTATTACAATTGTGTAAAAATAAATTCTACTTCAATTGCAGCATCACCAACTGGTCAAATGTCACTGGTGCTTTATGGAAATGTTGCACAGCTGACGGGTTATAGTCGGATTCTGAGGTGATTGACTGACTGACGGAGGCCTTCAAAGATCAGAAATCTAAATCTAGTGAGAGGAGATCTGAAGGTGATCTGTGCACATCAGCTGGGGAACAGGTGTGGCCTAAGACAGATGTTCAAACGAGATTCTAATAAAGTGGAAATTGGCATCAGGGTATTTTGGTCCTGGGTGTTCAAAAATGTGCCTTCAGCTCCGGCGCTTTGGTGGTACCAGAGTGCTCGAGGCGCAAACACCAGAATTTAGCGAGCTCCTCTTCGGCGTACGCGCCGCCGACGCCCCTGAAAATCCCTCTGGTGGTCTTTGTGGTCTTCGTGGCGGTTTTCTCGGTGGCTTCAGTGATCAGGATCCCTCTTTGTGTTTTCAGCTGCAGTTTGATGTATTGACGATGTTTGATCGATAAACCGAGATCGTTGTGTTCATCCTGACAGAGTTCGTCTAAAGCTCTGGAGCAGGAAGTCCGCGAGCGAGCGACCGTCCTTCAGACCGAGTTCGAGAACTTTGTCCACTCAGACTCTCAGTCGCTGCAGGCTGCCAAGAAAGGTAATGATGCTAATGTGACGAGAACACGGTGCTGCTGTTTCATTGGCTGACCTGTCTCTGTGATGTCACCAGCGCTGCAGTCCTTCCTGCGGGCGTACACCACCTACCCCGCTCACCTCAAGCACGTCTTCCACATCCGCTCCCTCCACCTGGGACACGCCGCCAAGAGCTTCGGCCTCAGAGACGCTCCGCAGGGACTGAGTGCCGCCACGGGTCCCGGGGCCTCCAGGGGCCACAAGAAGAACCAGAACCAGACCAGGAAGCAGGCAAGGAGTCCAGTCAAGAATCAGAACCAGAAGAAGCTAACTGGAAAGAAGAGGTGAGTCTGAAAATCTCAGTTTCCCCTGAATTTGTCAGTCGGATCTGCAGCAGAGAATCATTAACCTTTACTGAAACAGCAGGTCCACCGAGCCCACGATCTTTCCCACGGCCAAGAAAGGCTTCATTAGAGGGCGCCGAAATTCTAAAATCAAACATAAAAACAAGCAGCGCTTTGACTGTGAGCCTCAGTGACGGGGGGGGGGGGGGGGGGGGGGGGGGGGGGGGGGGGGGGGGGGGGGGGGGGGGGGGGGGGGGGGGGGGGGGGG